>JAIPMN010003078.1:0-11087 GCA_020650975.1 Apostichopus californicus | reverse complement strand
GATACCGACTGAGGTGGACCCTTTCGTGGATACAATGATGATTATTACACTTAGGACACCGCTGACAGCCATGATTATAAAGTGTTTCTGAGTATCCAACTAAAATAACATCCTTTTGAGATATATACTTACCTAGGAAAATAGCATTATTTTCAAATAACATATTTGTCTTTTCAAAGTAAAGTTGTTGCTCACGTAGATGAAGCACAGCCTGCCCCTAGCTTTTCTAGACTTTACTTCTGCTAAAAAGAAAAGCAGACTTTTGCCAAAGTATTAAAGGGGAGAAAAATTTGACTCTAGCCTGGCCCATAGCTATACCAATACTGGTCACATCCTTGACAAGTATCATTTCGAATAGTCAATCATCCATTTGATTATCTCAGGTAACACAATGTTTAGCATGAGTCATTGGCCACTGTTCAATCAACCTTTTCTTTTGGTGACCAGTGTTTGCTGATTTGAACAGTTGTTTTCCTATTTTGAGTGAAATTTGATTAAATTGGTATAGTTTTGGATCTAGGCTACGAACAGTTAACATAAATACTTTAAATTAACCTGGGTGTCAATTAAAAACCATGAAAAAGCAATTCACTATAAATAGGCACAAATTGACCTTTTGTATTGCAGGGATTCCACCAGACCAACAGCGTCTTATCTTTGCGGGCAAACAACTTGAAGATGGAAGGACCCTCTCAGACTACAACATCCAGAAAGAATCCACGCTCCATCTGGTCCTGCGACTCCGTGGTGGCGGTAAGAAACGTAAGAAGAAGAACTACACCACACCTAAGAAGACCAGTCACAAGAAGAAGAAGGTCAAGCTTGCAGTACTCAAGTTTTACAAGGTACAATTTGGTTGGTGAAATGGGATTAAGAATTACTCGAAAAGTAGCAGTTTTTACTAGAACTTTGAAGAGTTGTCCCCTGGCTTGACTTTTCATTGCCATGACATGTCACTTGAAGCAATATTCCGGTGGCTGAAAAAAAAGAAAACCGGTTGCAGATTTTCAGATTTACATTTTAGACATATCCTGCACTGTTGAAATGAATCGTCAAGCAGGTCCAATGAATAGCAACATCGCGTACTAAAATGTTATCCGCGGGTCATATTTGCAGACTTATTTGTAGTAGTAGTAGTAGTGTGAAAGAAAACAATTGGAGATATAATATTTAACTGTTTAAATTCGCACAAAGTCCTGTTCTGCTTCTTCTATATAAGCACTTATGTAATGGCACTCTATTTACTATGACAGTAGTTCAGAGAAAGTAAGAGTATGGTAACCTGGAAGTTGTCTGTGCCATTGAGCAAGTGATCTTTCCCAGCAAGAGCCTAGCATGGATACAATGATGATTAATGCACTTAGGACACCGCTGACGTCTCTGATTATTAAGTCTTATCTGAGTATCCTCGTTGGCTCAAATCTGTTGGCAAAGTTGTTGGCTCAATCCAGCAAGTGTTTTAAGCTTTTCAAATGCGAGGTTTGTATTCAGCTAGCTCACTGTTTTGGTGATTGCGTATGCATTGTTCTGTACGCAGCTATCATTGCAGTGGTTCTTTAAATCACAGTGATGGCCCAAAAATTTTAGCATGCTAGAAAATATTAAAAATACTTTCCTTGAGCCTCGGATCCCCCAAAAAGGTAGTCACATAGATTGAGGATTATTAAAGTAGACAAATATGTGAATGTGGATAACATCCATGAGACTGGCTGTAAAAGGGTCGTTGAAATGTCAGTGCGAGTAACCATCCTCCAATTTCCTAGCATATTTGGGGGACAATACTGGTGATCTTAAATCATCTTAAAAGTCACTACTTGCCAGATTTGTAATATTGAAAGCATAACTCATGAGAGCAAGTGTTTCTTGTGATCAGTTTGAACCCTTTCACCACTTGATGTTCTGGTTAGATTATTAAAAAGTGTCTTAAAGCTTCCTTTTTTTTTTTAATTTTGCTTTCAACAGGTGGATGAAAATGGCAAGATCACTCGACTCCGCAGGGAATGCCCAAGTGAGGAATGTGGTGCAGGAGTCTTCATGGCATCCCACTTTGACAGACAATACTGTGGCAAGTGCTCTCTGACCTACGTCTTCAACAAACCAGAAGACAAATAGATGATGATGAATTGAGAATCGTTTTGTTTAATTCCTCTATGGATGGAATAAAATTAAAAAAGTGAAAAGTTACTTTGACGCTTTCTGTCTTTATTTTGTTCAATTGATAAATGGGTTTGTTAACTTTGTTTCATGAAATATAACCAAGCATTGTGGAAGGGAAATGGGGTTGTGGAACCAATTTCATTGTGAAATGTTATAGACCATTAAGAAAAACTCTATATCAGTCAGTTTAATAGGGTGGGGGGGGGGGGGAATACAAATACCCTTCAAGACATCAGTCTCATGAACCACCTTAAAGGCATTGAAGACTCGCCCCAAGCCGCGTGCGGCCATCTGAAAAAGTTAACTTTCTGTTGCTAGCAAGTGACGTTTGTTCGTGTCGCTACAAAATGCAGACAGTAATGAAACGTGATACCTTGTTATCTTTAGCTGGACCTGAGATGTCCATCACTGTATCGTTTGTATACTGTGCTGTTGGTATTGACCGCAGCTGTATATATGTACTGACTGTACACTAGTGTCTAATTACCGACGGTAGCAAGCTGTGTGTGTATTTTCTGGGATCAATGGTAGTGTCTAACACTTCTGTTACACCTCATTCGAAACTAGGTCAGATGACCGGCATTAGATGTTTCTTTTTTGCGTGAGTCTTCACATCCTTTAATCTAAAACTATTTGGGCAGATTCAGAAACAACACAAAAGTGAATAAAAAAATTAAAAAGATTGACCTCGTAACATGTTATATTTGGGACAGATGATGTATGGTATGTAAATATGAAGACAGACAATTGTTGGTAGATTGGTTATGAAGCAATGGATTTGTTTCCATAAGTAGGACTATTGAGAATTGGTCTCTTCATCCATTTTAAAGGTGTTCATCTGCAACACTGGAATGGAATTTTAATTGAACTATGACTTATCGACATATCTCTGCCTCAAATCATCCCTCCGGTTGGCAAATTATGTGCATAGCACATGTTCAGCACTCCCATCTCCCTCCATGCAGGTGTTGCTTCACCTGCACTTTGTCATACACATTGTCCTCCCACCCCACCTTTCCCAACATTCCACATGTTTCCTTATATTGTGTACACAAGTCAACAAGCTAAATAAATGAATATTCACTTTGTTTCAACCATTCCAGCCAGTTGGGGACAATTTCCTAATGCTAATACCTCTCTAAACTGTACTCCACTATCATGCTCTCAAAGCACTGGTATTGTCAGTACAAACAGTTCCTAACCTTGATCTGATAGAAACATGATATTCATACTGCTCGTACTTGCAGTACTGAGTGCTCTGAAGCGGGACATAACACTACAGTATAGACAAAATTGTCCCAACTGGGTGACCATTCTCACAGGCTTGTGTATCTGGTCTATGTTTTAATGACCTTACATCAAATGTTCTGCGGAAACTACCGGAAAGCAGCAAGTTTCGGAGGGTTTTCTTCACTCCAGGCCTATAGAGAAATCATGTGTATTACACAGAGAGTTGCAACGTCCAGTATGATACCTTGCCATACAAACTTGGTTTATGTTATTGGATCCAAATTCTAGCATGTTTAAAACTTCAAAAGTATGCTCCTGGTGGTGAGGACTTTCAGAAATTATTCCGAGATATTGAGGAGTATTAAAAGAGATGATTACATACACTAGTGTCGAGAAATACGATGAAGTGTGGATTTTGAGGATGCATGACCACTCACTATTCATGCATGGCTATTCTAGTATATTTGAGTAATATGGAATTTAACACATTAAGTATGTCCTGGCTTAATGCCTTTGGATTTTGCTATTTGCCAGTAGAGAAAAAAAAACAGCTGACAAGAATATAAATACATGATAAGTCACCCAACAATCATCAGTCACAGAATAGGCGTTTTCCGTACCTAACATAAGCCCTACAGGTATACTAATACTTCTTATTATCAGCAAATATTAATGGGCTACTCTCGTTAGTAGTCTGCACAGTAAATGATGCTTGCAGGTGAACACCAACCAATAAGAACTTGATTTGAGCCAATATATTTTTTAAATGAACAAGCATATTTTAGCTAGTGGATAAAATTGTGGGTTCTAGGTCTGTGCAGATCAGTATAGTTTTATTTTAACATTTAATGAACAGAGATTGGTTCCATGCTCTTAGCAAGAGGATTAAGAGGATCCTTTATGACTGCACAAAACGTGTACGAAGTCATGTAACTAATAGAAATGTTATAAGAAAAGTTATATTTATTCAAAAGTATGAATTTGCACAAGTGAATAGAAATATTTCCATGCAGCCAATCTCTACAGAAGAGAGAGAACCATTCACCTTTAAACATGGCAACATATTCAAGCTAATTAATCCTATAAGGTTCTATTCAAGAATAAACCCAAACTGTTCGTGATTGAAGTAATAATCCATTTATCTTTGTAAACATCAATATGGAATAAACTCCAAAATATAATGGAATAAACTCCAACATGAAAGTGGTGAAATTCCACAGGTAACTTAACACTGTTACACATATAAATAAGACTGAATCTACCAGCAAACACATCCATTTCAAACCAAGTTGGTTATATCATCAATTGACCAGCTTGTAGAGTCTATAAACAGAGAATCTAGCGGTAGAGCCTAGTTGCTAGGGAGTTGACACTGGAGTGAGTCACCATTTGATTAAATAAGAGAATTAATTCTTTTTTGTTTGCTTTTGAGTCCAGACAATAAAGTTCAGTTGCAATAACTGATTGCAGTTAAAGCCTTTCCTCAATTCTCTCATCACCCCAACTGCCAAAATTACATTTTCACCTCTAGAAGCTAGAGGGAGAAGCTAGAAGCTAGAGGGAGCTAAACTAGAAGCAGAGGGATTCGGTAAATTTCTCCCTAAGGTATGTTTCACAGCATGAGTGACTAGGAAAACTCAATTGGAAGGGGGGGGGGGTGGGGGAGGTGCTGAAAAAATATTTCCTGGTGATTTTTCAGTCTATGAGGTTGCTCCTTTGAAAGATAAGAGGGAGGTGAGTTGATTAAGTGGCATTATATTTTCCGTGCTCACATTATCATTCTGTAAATAAATTAAACTTGAATGTCAACATCACTTCTGTGCACCATTCTCAAAATCACCTGCAGGCTGCTGAAAGTTTACACTTGTGTTCGTTACAAACACTTGTTAGTTTATATACTTTATATGACATAGAGATTTTGAACACATGCAAGAACACCAACACTGGTACTTAGACTTAAGTCTTCAGTATTTTAAATTTATTTCCTCCAACACAGTCATGAAAGGAAACAGAAAGGTACAGACAGACTCAATTATACAAATAATTACTATCTTTATGCAAATAACTCTTTAATTTAAAATAAAAAAATGTTTGCACCTAACCATGGTATTAAAATTGACCATCTTATTTCGTTACTAAAATCCCATTACAACACAGGTCAATATTTTAAGGTGTCCATAGTTTCACAAAATCCAGGGACAAGATATTGATGTTGTTATGACCTAACGAAGCAAAAGTGCCAACAAGTTCCCAACAGAATAGAAGTAGTAGCACTACTATTGCAATGTGCAACGTAGATTACTGCACATAGGACCGTGGTCGATCATAAATTTTGAAAAAAAAATGTTTTCAAAGACAATAATAAGGGTTTTAAGACAGGCTGGAGTAGTTATCTGTGTCTTCGCAAAACTCAATTGTTAAGCCTTATGATCATTAGATGGTGTATGACGGAATCAGAAGTTGGAGAAAAATAGAGGGCATCTGACATTAATTGCTTGGCTGGATTCATTGTATAGCCCCTTTAAGTTGACATCTCGATGATCAGGGATTAATTACCTACACTCTACATTTGTAAGGAAGGGTGGATTTTTGAGGGCCTCTCAGTGCTTTGGTTGTTCTATTTTTCAAGGATAATACTGGTCATGACAATACACATAGTTTGCATGCCTTAGTTAGTTCAGAACATCTCATCGACAAAATAACATGTCCAAGATAAAAGTCAGACGCCAAAAACAAAAGTTGAAAGTAATAGAAGTAACATTATTTATCATCAAGTGCAAAACAATGTTTTCTATTGGAATTACCAGCTATGAAATTATTGCAGGATCTGGATTGACTTTATCTGTGAGTCATGAAAGAACTTTAAATTTGTAACTGTAAACAATCGCATCTTGTGTTCATGCCGTTTCTATTATTACTGAAGGTCAAACAGGTTAAAATTTATTCAGGGCTTTTCCCCATATTTTGGGATATTCCCAGGACAGTACATTCACCTGGGATACAGTAAACCCCAGGTCCGTATAGTAAAACTGTAGATTGTCCCAGATAATCGGTGTGTCTAGTCACCTTACAATATTTTGACTTAAATGGTTAAAGTTCATCGGTATTTGGTCTCAAGTTTTAAGATGCTCAAAATTGCTAGAAGTTTTCAAAGGTGCTTTCTTACAGGTTCTGATCCTTCAAGTTAGTCCCATCCATTGAAGAACATTAAAATAGACAATTAAATGTCTCAGTGTAGGTAACTGCTTCAAGAGTGACGGTTAAATGCCTGTTGATTAGGTGATTACAGGTGACCATTATCTGACTTTTCTAGCATATTTGAGGGATAGTTGCTGATGACCCTTATAATGTTAAATAAGGAAGAGAAAGTTTTAAAAAGAGTTGAGTGGTTCATTTTCGTTTAGCATGTGATAGGTCTCCAACGGACAATTACCTCGGAAGCAACATTTTCTCGACTTTCACTTGGTGAAAAACCAGGACTTTGATCAATTGCAATCTTAGTTTGTGTGATACTGAGACATTTTGGTAAAAATTGTAGAAAATGGATGACTAGCTATGCTAATAGTTTTGAATTGTTTATATATTAAAATATTTTAATTTTGGTGAATTTAGCAAGCTTCGTCATATCCCTCTCTTCGTCATTTCTAACAATCTCTCAAAAGTCCAAATCCCATTCAACTGGCTGCGGTTCCTGTTTCACTTCGTAGCAAAGGATGGTGTCACCAGGCAAGTAGTCTAAAGGCTCCTGAAACATGACACCACACTCCATCTCCTTGGTTACCATGGCGACATCATCTTTATGATGCTTCAAGGAATCTAGCATCCCTGGG
This sequence comes from Apostichopus californicus, assembly GCA_020650975.1. Taxonomy (NCBI): domain Eukaryota; kingdom Metazoa; phylum Echinodermata; class Holothuroidea; order Aspidochirotida; family Stichopodidae; genus Apostichopus; species Apostichopus californicus. The sequence goes on along the minus strand of JAIPMN010003078.1, from coordinate 3,870 downwards.
TTGAAGAAAAAAAAATTCAAAAGTTGGAATAAATTCAGATCAGCATTTATGCATAGCTAGAAATATTCTAAATAGGGAGTGAACGTGTTGGAGACAATTGGGGAAGGGAGGAAGGTTTTCCACTGCATTCTGGGATATTGATATTGGAGACCATAGTGTCAAATAATTGCAAATAATAATATAATTGAAAGAAATGCCCATAATATCAAAATGGACATCAAGAAATAAGACATACCTTCATGTAAACTTTTATTATTTCGAAGCAATTTGAATCGTCCGTTTAGTACGAGTTGACCTTTGTTGACCCTGCAGCCAGCTACTGGGACCTTCTTCTTACCCACAGATATATCAAATGGTTGGATTACTGTCGCTTCGCCTTTTGAGAGAAATGTAAATGTAAATAATCGATCTATTACCAGTAAGAGGTCAAACTTTGAAGGAGTTGAACCTAATTGTTTCTTGTAGGTTGGGACAAGAATTCAAGTATTAAGCCAAAATAATAATGTAGTATGTAGATAGCCAAATAGGTTGGTATGGCCATAGCAATACTGGTCAACATGGCTAAAGCCACAAAGGTTAACCTGCCACAGCCATATCGGTCGCCGCCGTAGCAGGTTGACTGATTACAAAATAGGTCAACATGGCTGTGGCCAAAGAGATTACATGTCGTAGCTGTGCGGTTCAAACAATGCTAATGCAGTATTCTGACAATTACAATTATAAGTTTACACTGTATATGGAATCACCTGATTTGATAGAGCAAACTGAGGAAAATGTGTCCTGAAGTCAAGTACCAGAACGTCAGAAAAGAGTTCCAAACAACTTGATAATTGCAAAAGTATTACTCTTCTGCAAGTTGATGACAGATAACAGTCATTAGTGGAAGTGGAAAACCCCGTCAGCCACTTAAATAAGGAAAGGTCAAATCCTGACACAGAAAAGCCATTTATCAAAAGATATGGTTGAGTTGAAAGCTTTCAAGGTTTCCAGACTTTGACCTCAGTTGACTTCAAATGACCTTCAAATCAGCATCATATTTGAGCAAATATTTGGACGATATCTCTCACTAAAAGTTAAGGTCAATTGTTTTGTGTCACAATAAATCCCTGAGGTCTTTAATATTGGGACTTGAGAGAGTTTTAAGATATTGTGCAGTAATGTCTGACTAAACTTAGATACAAATCAAACAGCGGTAGCTATAAATTTCTACATAACTGCATCTGTACATATCAATAAGGCAATAGCCATAAACTTTGAAGAGATGTCTATGGCCAAATTGGTGAAGTAGATAAATGCTACATGGATAAATTTACACTCAGTTTCATCCACACTTTTCCAATTGACCAAAAAGGTCATTCGAAACTAGAAAATTACTTTAAATGTCATTCTCATGCTTGGATGATACCTACCGACGACTTCGTGGACTTCTTTGGGAGGAATTCTGACGCTGAGTTCATCCTTCAAGTCTTCTACAAATTTATAGATGATACTGTGATGTTTTATAGGGACTTGATTCTCATCTGCATACTGTTGACCTTCTCTGCTGACATCTACGTTGAAACCGTAGACGATACCTATCGTGACGAAATATTATACCGACATGAGAAAAATAAGTTTCATATGTAACAATAAGCAGGGAAGGATTTCTGTAAAAAAATATTCTTTGATCTTTCTTTGGGACACCCCACCCCACCCCACCGCACCAAACCCACCCTAATCCCACCCATATTATTGTGACAAAATATTATACCGACATGAGAAATAAGTTTCATACGTTACAGTTGCAAGGAAGGATTTCTGTCAAAACTATGTTTTTCTCTTTCTTTGGCAAATCGCACCACACCCACCCTAACCACACCAATATTATCGTGATGAAATATTATACCGACATGTGAAAAATAATTTTCATACGTAACAATTGCAAGGAAGGATTCCTTTAAAACAACATTCTTTGCTCTTTCTTTGGAAACCCCATAGCACCACATCACACCCCAACCACACCCATATTATGTGATGCCATCGGTGCATTCTTTACCAACTCACATTTACTTATGTTTTTGATATGTCGACCGATTTTGATTCACTGTGCAAAATAAACCCAAGTTCTTGGCGAATACTATCAACCATGTCTTACACGAAATGAATCTGCAGTCATCCTTTTATGCCACATTTGTATAAAACTCGCATCAATACAAACCTTGAAAGCCATGGGCCAGTTCTACATCCTTATCTGATATAACCCCTACTCCGAACCTAAGAATCTCTAGTTTGCACTGGTGATGAGCACCGTAGGTCGATAGCACATCCAGAATAGCTTCAACCGATCCATCGACATCACCTGAAGAGGAGAGATTGAAGGAAAGGGAGAAAAAATCCTTAAGGTATATATGTATCACTGAGATATCACTTTTTCAATCATTCACCTCAAGTTCTGTTCAAGATTTAGGATATTTGGTCTAGTAAGACTAATCTTGCAATCAATTATGTTATATGTTTGGTTTCACTTGTTTTTATGCAGTTTGTGCTACTGCTCATTTGATAAACTACACCTGTCCGATACCATTCCTGTTCTTGAACAGCATTATCTATTCAGTATGGTTGTATTGTCCGGTTGTACTGTACGGTTGTACTGTACGGTTGTACAGTTTGGTTGTACAGTATGGTTGTACTGTTTGGTTGTACTGTACGGTTGACCAATACAGTTGTACTGTACAGTTGTACTGTACAATTTTGCTGTACGGGTCTACCCTACAGTTGTACTGTCCGGTTGAACAATACAGTTGTACTGTACCGTTGTACTGTCCGGTTGTACCATACAGATATACTGTACAGTTGTACTGTATGGTTCTGTACGGTTGTACAATATGGTTGTACTGTCTGGTTGTACTGTACGGTTGTACTGTATGGTTGTACTGTACAGTTTTGCTGTACGGTTCTACCCTACAGTTGTACTGTAAGGTTCTACAGTACGGTTGACAGCACGGTGGTTTGTTTACATCCTGGAGACTTTGGCTCTACTGATCTGGAGATACAAGTTATAACCATATGGGTTTTGCGATGATTGATTTAGGAGGAAAAGATGACACCAATACAATAGTTTTTTTTTCGCAAATCTGGAACACATCCCCTAGAAGATGTCCAGTGTTACTCCTCTGCACTTATGGTAGTTTTGATTTTAGCAAACAACCAGGGTGGTCTCATCAGCAGGTTTAGGTTGTAAATTTTAGGCACTTGTACTCTCTGATTGTGGGTGGCCCAATTACACTTTGTTTCAATGTTAATATCAGTGTTACTTCTCATAACATAATCTTCAGTTGCATTGAAGTTATTCGATTATCTTATCAATTTTGCTTTTATCCATGCTAAACATTTCATTCACTATCCAACAGCAATCCCTGTCTCACCCCTCACCCCCACCCCCCCCCAATCCCCTGTTCCACCACCCAGTACCTCCTAACCGTACCTCCCACTACTCACGTAAGTCAATCTAAATTAACCACCCTTACTTAGTCAGCTACTCTTACCTTTGATGACAATGTTCAGTTCAGGATCACCACTTCTAAAGCTCTCTTTGACCCTGCTGTACCTCTCTTGCGCCCGCCTGACCCTCACCTCCCTCCAGTTCATTGCTCTCTCCATCGCTTTCTTTGTTTTGTAAGCTAGTTGGTGTTCCTCTGCTTTCTTTGAGATAATTGTAGACTCTTCTTCTAGAGTCTGTTCCTTCTCAACCTCCTGTCTCCACTTCAAGACTTCCCTTGCTCGTTGCTGTAAAATGAAACCAATAGTGTTTTGACTGAAAAGAGTTTGTAAACATTCATCTTGAGGTGTAGTTGGATGAGGTGAAGGGTGGTCAATGTGGGGGGGGGGGGG
>JAIPMN010003077.1:0-13193 GCA_020650975.1 Apostichopus californicus | reverse complement strand
GGTCTAAGGGATTTTGTAGGTTACAATAATCCTTTAAAAATGACCCCAAAATAATTTTTGTGCCTTTTTGTGACAACATGCTTGAAAAAAATTGACAAGTCCTAAATAAAATCCATTAACACGGACGGGTTGCTAATAGCATGCACGTTCTTTTGTTACGAACTAACATACTAACTAACATGGTGATTTCATGAGCTGATTCCCACAGTTAAAAATATATTTCTGCACAGCCCGTCTGTATTCTATTAACTACTGTGAAAATGGGCTGTAATTTCTACCAGGCTCCCCAGCCCCCCGGCCCACCGAGCATTGCCCAAATGCCCGTGTGGCCAGTCCGCCACTGGTTGCAGGGGAGAAATTGGGAGAGGAGGGAGGGGAGGTGGGGTGTGGGAGACAGGACAGGGACACTATTTCAACATGCGATATAATTTTGTCTCAAATTATTACATTGGTGTCATCTAAATAACAATAACTGATAATTTTGTCATTGTTACAGCGAAACGGTGAATTTCCTCATGCACTTATTTGACTCGGAGAATTTGGTCATTTTGTCGCAAATTGTTGACAAATTAACTGAACAAATAATCATCATTGTTGAAAATGACTACACGTATTTTTACAGAAAATTCTTGATATTTTGACCGCACATGGGAGGGAGGGGGGTGTGGCTGGGGGAGGGGGATGTCATTTTATAAATGTGTGTTGTCATGGTGACAATATATGGAACCTTTGAGAAATCTTTCACTTTCACCTAGTTCGTATTTCTTTCAAATTTTCAAGGTGAATGCAGACCCGTCAACTCTCCCGGCTTTACCGGGAGACTCCCGGGTTTTACCCGAATCTCCCTGCCTCCCGGTTTCATATTCTATTCTCCCGGTTTTTTTAATGTTTCATCACTTGCGACATTTCTGAAAATAGCCAACAGTTAGTCCTATGCTTACAAATTATTAGTAATTCCCCACAGTAACGCTGAACAGGAAAGGCTATTCAGTGTAGTTCGCACAGACGGTCACGTCTCAAGCTTGATGGGACTCTATCTAGCATATACTAGCCATGAAGTCACAGTACCCAGAGTCCACTGTTCCCTGTTTCAAATGGAAGCCTACTAAAGAAACCCTGTAGAAAGCGAAGAGAGCTGCTGTGAACTACAACAAGAAACACTGATTGGATGATTCTCTCACTGTATTGCATAAGTAGACTGCTTATATTTAGGAGTATTTATATCATTTCAGTTGAAAACTACAAACCTCCCTATTTTCCCCTTGTTCTCCCTATCTTTTGGCCCTGAAAAATGTTATTCTCCCTATTTTGGGGTCAAACAGGTTGACAGGTCTGTGAATGCCAACAGTGCGGGTAGTAACAATGTTTATCATGGTTTGTTCAAATTCGACAGTGAATTAAGTCATCTCTTCAGATCTTCAAAAACTTAGATGTTTACATCTAGTTTTTTCCCTTTTCATTTCTTTCTCGATTGTGTCTTAATTTCTGCAAGCCTCTTCCCCCATTAACATATACTTTCTAACTACTACTAGAGTGGACATAGCAGTATATATACCGAGCAGGGGAAAGCTTTAACCAGTGACAGGGCAAACTTTCTCTTCCCGCCACCTTCAAAACATGGAATCGCGCCACACATTTCCAAATCTATAAACGCCACGTCCGGTGGGAACCCTGCTGAGTCAACAAGTAATAACCTAAACGCTGAGGAAGTAGGCTTGTAAACGAACGAACCGGACAACTCCATGCATTCGTATACACGTGAATGCTCGTTTCACTAGTTTTGCGATAACGGTAGTGATACAGATAGAAACAATAACGTTAGGTTGTTACCAATACCCCATTAACATTAACAAGGACTGGACGCGATTTCACCGTAAATTTCTACCACGATAATGGGATGAAATTCTTCTTTCAGTCGCTGTAGTAGTAGGTAAGTATTCTCTTCAATAACTTTACTAATTGTAAATTGTTGACGTCACAAGATTACGTAATTTTGCGGTGAAAGAACCTTGTTGCACTGTCATCTCATTTGTAACGGTGTCGAGAAGTTGTCTGCCACTATATAGGCAGTAGAGTACAAGGGACATGTTTTACCAACTCTTTAATCCCCCTTTTGTCAGGGTTTTACGCTGACATGATGCTTTTTGAATGAGTTTACAAAGTAACATAACGCCATAAGGTAGTAATAACATTCTCAGACTTGACCTTTTCAGGTTATTCCAAAGAGGTAAACCTCCCTGTAAACAAGCACTAAGTAGTAACCATTGACCCACATGGTGGTATATGTATTTCCCGTATATATAAATAGCATGTATCTGCGTTTATGTGCGCGTACGTGTGTGTGTGTGCTAAAATGGTAGCTCGCCGATGATACATGGAGTTACTATGGTCAATATCACGTTGGCGTTGGTGTAAATAGCAGCTCCCTGCAGGTTAACAACTACCCCGATCCACGTATGGTACCGTTTATCACTGTTCTTGGAAGTTCTTTGTACATATCCAGTGGTCAGGAGACCTGTGGTATGGACAACTATGACGTTAGGGAACGGACACTGCGCGAGAAAAGACTGCAAGGATTTTTATTGTTTAAGTTGAAAACCGGTATGAATTAGTGACTGCATCGAGACTGTAGCGTATACCTGACATGGGTAGGAAGAGGTGGACAGGAGGGGGGGGGGGGTGGGGACTGGGGTCTTAAGACAGGAAAGGGACGAGGGGAAGGAGGACGATGCTGTTTTAAAAGAATGCGATAAAACATCTGATCTAGGAAGCTCACGTTAACTTTCGTTGAGCTAAATAGGATTGGTAAGGAATGGAGAGACCTAAAGTTAATTAAAAATTGAGGTGGGCAATTGCTAGGGGCACCAGCAACATTTTAGCCAGTATGGGACTCAGGGTGCCAATCCTTTCCTCCCCCATTTGTACCACCACTCTGTGTACAGAAAGACACGATTTTTGTGCCCCTCCTTAAATTGTTGGGGCCCCTCCAACTCCAACTTCCAACTCCAACTCCAACTTCCTGGCTACGGGCTTGCCCAGGTGTTTATAATCATCATGTATGTATGGGTATATGTATGTAATTATGTTTTTGACTACAATCACATGCTTAAGTACAACATATATATTCTGTGAGTGCAAGCAGATGCTTGGAGGAAATAATCGTGATGCCTCAACAGTAGCAATTATGTCAAGTCGGATCGACCTTACTTCAGACATTATGTGAGGGTTATGTAAACGTGTAACGGAAACAGACAGAGCTGTGTAATGTTAATGGTTTTTCTATATAAATTCTATGAAATCGTTTAAGGAAGTTTAGATCATAAGGATTAGAGATGAGAAATTTACCGGGAAAGAGATTTCGCTTATTTTGGAGCAAATATCAAATTGCTGTGATTGTTGAAACTAGTTCGATGAGTTCTATTATGGATGTGCCATATAAGGACTTTTTTTCCACTTTATATATAGATCCCAATCGCGCGACCACGCCTGTACTTTTGGGGTGCGGGCTGAAGCCCTTCCCGAGAATAAAATCAGGGGATTCCCCTTCGCCCCCCCCCCCCTCCATGGCAGATAGAACATCAAGAAAATCCATTGTGTACAGTACAAACATACATAGCATGTACCGGTATGTGCAGCCTGCAACCAATAGCCAGTTGAGAATTAGTCAACACAATATATCAATATAAACATCAAAATTAATAAAATGATTAAGGAAAGATAATGGATGTGCCTCGTTGATCAGAGTTCAAGTGGCAAATCCAAAACAAAACAAAAATGGTTTAAACGCAATTTCCTTCGGGGTCGGACATTCATGGACCTTTTACCAGGGACGGGCATCTAATTAGGCCAGAAGACTTCCTATTGCAGGTTCGCAAGGATTATAACCATTGCTACTAAGTAATGAATCATCTGGATGTCGTTACGAATGTTTCTTAACTAATCACAAAGAGCTACATACAGATTGCGTGGAGGTCACCGACTTGACCTCGGCAGTAGTAAGACCGGAAATGAACATGAGAAAGAAAGCCAACATTTTCTGTTTTATATAGTGTCGCAATCGAAATGTATACGGAAGCGTAGGGACATCACGTTAACAACTTGTATTTTGATTAGTATTATGGGTAAATTGTGGTAATATTTACGGTTTTTTTTAAACTTTTTACTCGTCACAACATGTTCGAGGCGACGAGGCCTATTCCCCCCCCCCCCTCCACTTTTTTATCCATTTCGCACCGTATCGTGAAACCGTATCGTGAAACCGTATCGGCGTATCGTGAAACCGTCAAACTTCTCTTGTTGTTTTTGTAGTTCATGTTCTGAAGATGATGACCAATTATTAAACAAAACTTTCAAAAAGTTGTCAGAATTCTACAGTTTTGCGAGAATCCTACACTTTCATCCAAAAACAAAATTCTCATATTCGGAACGTTTGAATGGTACTATGTATGCAAAACGGTCATTTTCAGATATTTTACTGTTTCATCTCTTGCGTCGGTTTCAGTTACAAATTTCAAAAGAAATTTATCAAAAGGAAAATAAATTATCGTTTTGCAAGTCGAATTTGCAAGAAATTGGTATGTAGGTAGTAAGTTAGCAAACGATGAGGGCCTATGCAACCCATGAATAGCCTAGCTATTTGTATTCATGGCTCTTTGTTTTTGCAAAAGGAAAGAAATGCATGAAAGAAATTCATGATTTTATCATTACTAATCTTTAGTTCTTGGAACGAATAAGGAAACTGGCAGTATTTGAATTTGATGATATTGATTTCTGTGAGAACATTCTCATATAAGTCAGTTACTATTCACGTATATATACTTCGTATGAGTTGGTGTTAAAGGTCACACAACATGTCACATCGACCTTAAATAATTTCGGACCTTTCTGAACTGTCGGCATCCTTTCCAAGGGATAGAACGGAAGTATTTTGTTTTCCTAACAGATTGGAATTGATATGTATATATATAATCGTGTATTTGGATGAGCTACTTAAATACGTGCATTTGTGAGATACCAGGCCCTTATGACATTAGTATAAACCGTGTATCAAACTGGTATTTCGTGTATGATGCAAAATATAAGTGACTAAACTTTACAGTCTGTTTAAAAGGTATACCTCACAAATTTGTGTGCGTGTGTGTGTTTGTGGCGTTGTTGTTGAGGGATTCGTGGTGTCGGTGAGGTGTATGTGGTGTCGGTGCGGTGTATATGGGTGTCGATGAGGTGGTGGAGGCGACGAGGAAACGGGTCATGAATTTCTACACATTAACGCACATTACGATTAAGATACACAATTAAGTCCTTAAAACACCTCTTTCTCAGGAAGGGTAACAGTTTGTTTTTATTTTGTTGATATACATTGCCATTCTTGCAATACCTAGGTAGTTCACAATAGATTAATATTTATACATTTTTGGAGAGACAAGAGGTAGGGAGAGAAGGTAGGGAATGGGAGTGGGGGGGGGGTGGGGGTTGCAATTGATCCAATGTTTGGTAAAATTAGATAAGGCTTGGATTTGGTATAAAGCAATGCAGCTAAGGTTTAACGACAAGCTGACGCGATGTTTTTCGAGAACGCGCTTGAAGAATTCTGTACCGCATCCGGACCGAATGCCATGGCGCGTACTCTGTTACGCAATTTGTCAAACTCCGACGCGACGAGTTGACAAATGTATATCACATGAGTGAAATGCTCTAGTCTGATTGGTTGTATCAGGTACGCGTATTTTTCAACAGCCGTTATGCATGCCATATGTATATATACAGAACGTCGGACTATGACAATATCACAAACAGTGATACGAGGTGAGGTCAATCATCCAGGCCCGCACTGATATAGTTTTCCTATAGTGTAAGCTGGTTCAAAATTCTCAGTAACGTGTTAGAGCAATACTCCATTACCTACAGAGTAAAGTAGCTCTTAATATACAACGCGGCTATAGGGCTGTTGTGTGTTTATTTGTATTCATAACATATGTTCCGTAATAACAGGAAGGGTACCCGGGAAAACTCCGACCACGGACAAACAATATTCTAAGACCCCGTGACCTTTGTCGATGGATCACACTAAAAACTGATGGGAACTTTAGCGCTCCGTCCATAACGCAGTATAGTATATTCATTTTGAAAGGGATAGTTGTTTGACGGATTAAGCTTCATCACGAAACTATAGACATGCAACCCTCTTGGAATGCGGTTACGAAAGTCGGAACCCAACACTTGCGGGATTGATGCGACTATTATTTCTTACAAAAGTTTCGAAATAAACAAGATACGTTTGGACAGTATATACATAGGTCATCAGAGGACGAAGAATTTCAGCGTAGTGGTGGATGGAACAAATCAATTTCACCGGGAAGTTACTATTCAAATGGGAACTCCTTTTGTGTAACCCGTAATTCGATCTTTGGGGTCCGTGGTATGTAAAAGAGGGGAGCAAACAGGGGGAAATAATTCAATCAGCACTCAGGAAGATTCGTATTACCTTATACTGTAGACCTTATTATAGACATAATTTATAGTCTCTTTTGGGGTGGGGGTGGGGGAGAGGACCCCGAGAGCCCCTACAATGATGGGAGTTTGCTTCAACGACCCCAGGGCCAGACCTCTTGATTCGCTTTTTGGCCTCTTTCTGCTGTATGTTCGCAACCTCTACCTATAAAGCAATCGGGGGAAATTCAGAGTCCCGCTCACACCTAGTTTCAAATCATGTGCACGTCACTGATTTGGGACCCTTCTGCCGGAAGTTGAAACATGTAACTTCCTGGTACATCCAGGCAGGCGTTGCTCTTATAGTGAGCAAGTCCCTTCTGAAACCTGCTTTCGGGTATATTCATGCAGGGATCGGCTCCCTGGTGAAACCTGGAGCCGGCGGGAGTATCTATGAAGGGATTTTCTTGTAGGCAGCAACTCCCGGATGAAACCCGCAGCGCCCTGGTCGTTCCATGCAGAGACATGGTGTATCAATGCAGAGGGTGGTCCTCAGCACCTCACCTGCTGAAACCTGCACTTCCCCCTGGTCCATTCCATGCAGGGAGCTGCTCCTAGCCAGCTGCTCTTGTAGAATCTCAAGCTCTCCGTCAGTGTCTCCACACCACGAGTTGCTCTTGTGAAGTCTACTCAGGCGCGTAGCCAATGGGGGGGGGGCGAAGGGGCGACCCCCCCCCCCTTGAGCATGTTTTTTTTTTGTACGTTTTTATGATATCGCTAGTAATTTCAAATAGAAAATGCTTAGATGCAACTTGCAAGGCCTGGGAAGTGCCATTTACAGCGATCTGGGAGGCATTTTCGGCCAAAATTTTTCAATACACTTCGCGCCAACATATGGTGGCGCTACGCTTAGATAGTTTCCAATGCCGAATCTACGGCTCTGATAATTTGCCTACAGGTACGCCCCTCCCTTGGCAAATTCCTCGCTACGCGCCTGAGTCTACTGACAGTTTGGTTTGTCCATGTGGGGTGTGCTCTTCGGTTAAAGATATAAAACGGACGAAGATGCTAAAAACCCAAAACAGAAAACACAACAACACGTGGGGACAAAAAAATTGACTCATAAAATAAACGCTGACACTGACAAAGAGATACCGCAATGGCAGACTACAAAGGCCTGAACGTAAATTTTCCTGTGTTAGCCGTCACTTAATTCCCTTATCTTCCATATCTACTCCGTCATAAACATCGGCGTATCCATTAACCTTCACTATTTCCATGAGGAGACACACATAAAGCGTACTAAGCATGGAGGGTCATGTGACGCGCTCCCTTGTAGCAGTCAACTCTTATAGTACCCCTTGAATGTATATTCTACAACAAATATTATGATCTTATAGCTATACCACATTCCTTGTGACGCTACGCGAACAGTGTTATCTATAAGTGGTACATTTTCCCAATGCTAACCGCATTTTACAACTTCAAAATTGCCATTTTAAGTATATTCTTTGTAAACAATTGAACTGCGGCTGAAACGCACGCAGCACATCAGGACAGGAGAAGCAGACGACAGAGTTCGTTGTTCCTTAGCAACACCGGGCTCCTTGACGTAACCAAGCGCCTATGATATGACAGGAGTGACTGCCATACGCAATCTATGATTCTGTCAGTAGTGGTTGCGCGACTAGTAGCCAGGGGCCGTTGGGATCAAGCTTTTATGGAGACGGAATGTAAATCAGAAACAACTTTATCATCGAAACTTAAGCAATTACTACGCTCAAATCTAGGCGGGTAGTCACCAAATCCCAATGAAATATCACTTTTGATTACAATATTGAGGCCTAATGCATTTTCAAAAATGTTCCGGCCATCTTTAGCCGGCATGTAGTATACCACTATTAGCATTTAGAATCGGATCAGCCTCAGCCCGACTTTCACCTCCACAAGATTATCTTTTTTTATTTCCAAGGCTGTTTGGGCGATAAAGAAAGCAAACTTCTTTCAATGGAGTTTATACTCCGTTTCCCAACGCCTATATCTAGTGTTTATCAAGTAAACACAGAAACACACTATATCACGTAATGTAAAAAGGTGAAATTTCATGTATATGCATTCCATATTTATGTCAATAACAATGCCTAAGCCTACAGCGACGTAAAGAGGGGTTCAGGTGGCTTATACTGTAGCAGGGAGTTGTTGTGGAATAACAACTCCCTGCTTAGCCTACATATTTCATCGTTTGTCAGTACTAACAAGGAGCTCTAGTTTCAGTTTTGTAAACTTCATACTTTACCTTTGTCTTTCGTTGCAAAGAAGACAGTTTCATATTCAGTAAAAGCTGAAAATCGACCTGAAAATCCGCTTTGTGCGGATTATTCAAGACTAAGGATATAAAAGAGGGACTTGACTAAGTTGACTTTACAGTGTACTGACAAAAATAAAGAGAGAAATATGCAACGTGTTACAGACTGGCGCCGTCAACTTTAACTTTGCTTCTATGTTGAAAGACGATCCCTTTAAGACGATGGATGATGTTATGATCGGTTGAATGCATTTCAAGAATTTAGGGACTACTACTATTTTTAAGCCATGGTCAATTTTAATATGGGGCAGCCTTGAAGGGTGTTCCAACCCATATCTGGAGGAGATGAAGGGGGAGGGAGGGGTGGGGAGGGTGGAGTGAGTCCTTTATATCCGTACGTGACAAATAAAACGACGGATGCAAAATTGTCGTAGACTGGTGCCATCACTTTTTAATTTCATTTGTTTTTATCTCACAAGAAGACGATGAGGATGATGCTAACGATATTTAATCAGTTAAACGCACATCAAATTTTCGGGAGATTTGGACGTACTTTATAAACTTGTTTAATTAAATTAGCCTAGGGGGCAAGTTAAAGGTGCTGAAACAACTTACTTTGAAAGCAGGGTGGGGGGGGGGGCGAAGAAAAAGTAAGCCCTTTGTACACATGAGTGCCACTGCATTTCGCTTCTCAACAATTCAACAATAATAAATAAGTATAAGCTGATCATGTATGTACTAACCCTATTTTCATCCATCTTAACTCCTCAAATATACCATTTTCTATAAATAAAATTTCTTAAAGATCACTTCTCCTCTTGGATTACCACATTAGAAAGCTTCATTACTGCCCACCATCAACCCCCCCCCTCCCCCATGCCTTATGGTTTCAGTTTCCTCGACATGTCAGATGTCTCTCTTCTCCCACTGTTAATTAACTTAATTTAATTTCTCTTCCTCCCCTCTACCTCCACCTTTACTTTCCCGGAAGGGAAAACTGTGGAGTCACTCTTACCGACCGTGCAAAATTGTGGGTGGGAGGGGTGGGGGGGGCAGCGGATTGCAAAGTCGGCAACGAATATAACGCGGATCGCAAAGTCGGTAACCACTGTTACGGTTAGAATCGCCCGACACGACAACATACAGAAATGCTTTACTCAAAGCCAAAGACTTCGTTGGTACAAATCCTTTGACCAGCGATGGCTAGACCGTCATTTCTCAAAAAGTTTGATTGGTCGAGTGGTTTCTGTGCTCACTGGCAATGTTTTCCATTTGAGAAACATTTTCATACTGGAGTTTGGATTCTTAATCTCTCATTTCATTTACCCTTCCTTTCTACATAAGCTTTTCTTTCAATTAAATTAAACAGCTCTCATGTTTCATTCAAGAGAATTCATCATCCCCACCCCCAACCCACATCACACCGCCACCCCCTCCCTGCCTCATATATTTCCAAAGCCAAAAGTTGCTAATCCTACTGAACAACATGTTTCTTCTCCCCGAGTAATCCCCTGTAGGGATCGATGAGGATTATCCCTCATTCGGTTATCACCATTCGGTTGTCACCAGTAGGATTTAACATTTGTTATGTTATATAGTAACCTAGCCAATATATACTCTGACGCCGTTTTCACCAAGGGAAACGTTGTTATTTCAATCAGGGGCCAACAGCTGTTAAAAAGGCAGGTCTTCAGCTACAGAAATAGCTAAATCAATCCACTGAATACAGACTTTTGACTTGACCACATATATGAAGATATTTGCGATCAGGCAATCTGTGATTTTAATCATTTCCTTTTAAGGTCGTCATGGGAACTTAGCAGTGGCCGAAAATTGTAGAATATATAATTCCGGTTCAATGGCAAAAAAAAAAGAAGCTGTTTAACGATTTTGTTTGCATGACCAATCATATACCGTCAGACGGCTATGGCCGTACAGTATATGCAGCTTGAAGTGACCTGAACTTGCAGCCTATGTTTAGTGCAGCATATATTTGTCTCACTTCGCCTGCCTTGTTAATAACTCTCACTTCGGTCACTATACACCGACTGGAAATGCGTATAGTTGGAATTAACTTTTATTTCATTCCGGCCGTTGGATAGCTCTGTTTTAGTTGAGTCGCAGGAAATATTTCCACGGTTAAAGTATAGTTTTAGTGACGTTTATAAACAAGGGAGCGTGTATTATCATCCCGCTGTGAAAGTTGATATTATCGAAACTGAAGTGAAGCGTACTTGTTATTACGCGAAGAAAAGAAAAGAAAAAAAATTATGATTCATCGGCCACATGGAACGTACACTTGAGAAACTTCCTTCATGGATCTATATACAAGGAAAAGCGAGTTTATCATTCCCATCCCCTTTCGTTTTATGGGGGCCGATTTCAAGGAAACTTTGAAACACGTAGTATATTGATCAAGCAACCGCGTTTCCTCTTTTCCGAAACTTGTAACATTTTCAAAGTTTCAACGTTTATGTTTCACTTTGTAGAGATCGCGTTCCGAGGACAGTGTAATTGTTTCCCCCATTCTTGGTCAATATATTTTTTTTTATCGCTTTAGCTAAGTTGATTACACAGATGGGAAAGGTAAGTGAATTTAAATGACATTTTAATTACTTTTTCCCACAAGATGTACACATAGCTTTAAATGATTTACTGAATATAAGTTAATACAAGTAATAGGTTTTTTTCTGGTCGACAAGTTTACTTTAAAAAAAAAACCTATATACCACATAATTGATTCAAAATTGGATTTCTTCGTAATATTATCATCAAGTCATTGTTAATCGGTGCCGATTAAAGAAAATGGGCGATTCTATTCTACTGATTCTTTTTGTCGTTCAGATACTTATTTTCGGGCTATTTCGGGCTATTCGTATATTTATGAGATACTGTCACTTAAGTATTTGGGGTTGAAGTTTACTTGCTTCCATCCATGCTCAAGGGTCTACGGTAGGTCTATGCAACATATCAAAATAGGAATATCTTTCCAGAAAAGTTAGAATTCCACAAAAAACGTTATCAGAATTAACCTCCTAGTGTTTTATATTTCCTCACGTGTATGCACGTTACCTATCGAATGTCATTTTATTGGCATATTTTCCCTGTAATACAAAGTCAAACTTCCCTAATCCTTCTCTATATTTTCAAGTTTAAAAGATTTGAAAATTAGTGTTTCTGATTTTTTCCAGATTTTTTCTCAATCATGAATTTCAATTCCTCAGGCAGAGAGCTTTCCTTTCTTCAGTGCACTGATATATCCTCTCACCCCTCCCCTACCCCCCCCCCCCCCGTTCCCTTCCTCCATCCTCTCCTTCAGTTCCACATATATTCAAGTATACTTCCATTCCATGCATATTTTGATATCAGCTTTGAACTACAACCCACAATTTTCTCTTAATTCTCATCGATGGAAAATTTTTCGTGGTTTTCTCTCTTTCCATTAAATAACAATTTTGTAAACTCTGCCTCAAGCCGTGGCCAATCACACCCTCCTGTGTAAATCATCTTGATATATATAGCTGAGATCATAATTGATTGAACTATCAATGTTTATCAAACATTTTTCCCATTCTTTGTTGTGTGTTTCCTAGACTGATTCTATGACAAATAGACAGCCCATTCTTTTAATAAAATCAATATATGTTTGTATGGTAGAGTGAGATAGTCGCATGCAATCACATAACACAGAGGCTAGGTTTGCTATATAGCTTTACATTCATACTTACTTTCTAAGGGTAACTGGTGTGTGTTTACGTACGTACTATGTACGGTGGCACATCTTTGGTAGTTAAATGTTTTGCACATCAGTGGCATACAGTCTGTTGTCGTGACTCGTCTTCAGGTAAACAATGGCAGATGACTACATTATGCAGCTATTCTGGAACGTAAGTACGTCCGGATCTAGACCGTGTGCTTTCTCGATTCTGTTCTGTAGACAACAAGAAAAAAAGATTTAAATTTCATGAGTTAAGGAATCATTTCTGTTATAGACTTTTGAACCATGTGTTGCATTATAATTTATATGACAATTGATGAATGTTATCCATGTTCTATTGGCGATTGTAAGTCTGTACAGCTGAGCATATATGTGTTCATATTTTAAGGTTACATTCTCGGTGTCAAACACCCTACATACATTAGAATCGCGATTCCCCCCCCCCCTTCTTCATTAGGATTTTGCTTCTACTAATGATAATGTAATAAGACTATAAACAACAATCATCTAAATAAAAAATGTAAACAACAACGTAGAAATAAAACAAACAAACATTCTCATGATGTAAATACATTAACCACAAAATTACTGACGAACAAATAGCCTACAAGCGAACAACCCGGCTTTATATGCGACTATAGTGAACAATAGGTGAAGAACAGTATTGTCTTTCAATATCAGTGGCGTAGGAAAGTACTTTTGAGTGGGGGGGGGGGCTGAAGACTGATGGCCGGCCTGGGG
>JAIPMN010003076.1:3777-22668 GCA_020650975.1 Apostichopus californicus | reverse complement strand
TTTTTTTTTTGGCCAAGAGCAGGGGGGTCCGGACCCCCTGGACCCCCCTGGATCCGCGCCTGATAAATTTCTTACAACCAGCCTGTAACTGCAAAATGGTGATAAACTGTAAATCCTCATGCCCATACATTTAATTTTAAACCTGAAAACGAAAAGGATTAGACTAGTCTACCACTGCTATTCCTCTCGATATTTTTAATTTCCAATCATATGATTTAGCGGATGTTCGGAAACACTTTTTTGGCTCACCTTTGGGGGGGGGGGGCCATGGCCCCCCTTGGATCCGCCAGTGGACGTAATGGGTATAACTATTGACAGATCTGAGGGTGCGAAACAAAGTTTCTTATGGTTTTTGAAACAGACATGCATCAACTTCACCGAACCAACGTCAAATATCGTCATTATTTCCCCATAAAATAACATATAATTTAATTCTCTTAATATCGAAGGGATGGCCCCGACTGAAATTTGCTATCTAAACACAAACCTGAAACAGGAATTAGATATACAACCAAGTTTACTTCTTTTGACTATGATTTACTCACCGTCTTCTTCAAAAATTCTGCTGATTTGAAACTGATGTATTCGATTTGATTTATTTCACACCAAAATAGAAAGAAATTCCAAGACAATTGGTGTAGGAATAACACAGAATAATTTGTACAGTACTTAAAATGCAACGTTTTGCTCCCTTGACCCCCCCCCCCCCAATAATGGTACCTGTGGTGGTCCCATGGACTGACCCCACGCCGACTCATGGCTACGCACCCAATTTGTCTTGATTTTTGTTGCTATCATAGTTATGTTTATGAAAAGTAGATTAGCGCCATCTTTACATTTTCCACCGCACGTGAATTACTGAATAGGTACGGTAGGTGACGACGGCTATTTATTGTTTCCCAAGAATTAGCGACCGCAACTGAGTTGTGGATAGTATTGTATGAAACGATGACTTTTAGCACAGAATTTATTTGTATTTGTTGTAGATCGTTAAAGGTCTGCGGACACCTATGAACAACATTGTCCTAATCACTCTAATAGAAGTCATGAAATTAGCTGCAACACACATCAAAATCCATCACAGATGGACCATTTCACAAGTCCAGCCAGTTGGGACAATTTCCTAACGCTAATACCTGTCTCAACTGTTCTCCGATATCATGCTTCAAAGCACTGGTATTGAAAGTACAAACAGTTCCTAACCTTGATCTGATAGAAACATGACATTCTAAATGCTCGTACTGACAATACGAGTGCTCTGAAGAGGGACATGACACTACAGTATAGAAAAAATTGTCCCAACTGGGCCGGTGGCAAGTCTTTTATAAATTTATGAATAAACATTAGCTAATTATGCACATTAATGATGTAAAGGCAGTGACTGCCCATTTTTCTGTTATGTTATCCCTTTGTTTACACAACCCTTCGTTTCAACACAGGCTTGTGGCCTAAAGCGATATTTTGAAAATATGTTGTCTCCTTTGAAAAGAGGAACATCTCATTATTCAAATTATATACGTGGGCTTTTGATTAGGGTTTGACCGTTTTTAGGACCTAAAATAAGAAATTTTGATGAGCGCAACACTCCACGTCATAGTTTGTACATATTCAATGAGTTTTCCAGATTTAGAAAGTTCAAATGTGTATATATTGGAAACGAAGAAAGCTTTTCAAAAAATTTCAACAGATTTTGAATGAGATTATTATTCACAACAAATGTACTGAATATAGGGTAGATTGGCTAGGCCATCTGTAGTCATTTGAAAATAACTGTTATCAGTTCAAATTACATTTGTAGGTACATTAATGTGCCTACAAATGTACTTCTGTACAACTTTTGATTTGATTTGATTTTTTTTATTATAAATAACGCTTTAATAAACATTACGCTCATTCGATCAGTATTCAAGTGTCTGGAAATCTTATACTAGCACAATAGTCCGCCAACCAAGTTCACCCCACTTCCGAAATGAGCTAGTTCGTCCTAGTGTCTTATAGGGAAACAGGGATCAGACTTGAGAATGATAACATGCCATATTTTCTATCTCGTAGATATGTTTGGAACAGACCTTGCGGAGATTCAAGCTTTTACAGGACTTTGAATTGGTGCTGCCCGACCCAAAAGGGGAAAATACTTTGGGAAATTCCCTGGCTCGTCCGCTTATCTGAGACGGATGCAAGATATATCTAATAACATGGCATAGATAAACGGAAGATGAAAAAGGGGGAAAGAAAACAGGTTACACAACTGTATATACAACGTCTTAAATAGCGTAAGTATATGTACCAGTTAATCCTCTCCTTGCCAGAAATAATAAAGAAAGTGTTATACTCTGGGACATCAAACGATTTAAAGAGCAAATATAAATGTGATATGAGACTTGGTTATCGGCAAATCGTGTCCAACAATTAACTTACCCCTAACCACCCCTGCCTCCGTCCCTCTAAAGGTCAGCGATTGAATTAAGGTTCATTCAAACAAGGAATAGATGCCTTTTTGCAATCGTTCAAATTTATTTCATGTTTCAAACAAAATTGCACCTTTTAAATGAATAGTCTGCTAACTGCATGCAGTTATGCAACAAACTTGTTGCATAACTGCAAGAAACAGAAAAAAATGAATCTATCAAAATTAAATTGCATGAGCTTAATTATGACCCCTAATGTTTCTATGGGTATTCCTCAGCTCTTGAATACTAAAGAAATGTCTTTTTTATTTACAGCAGCAATGTGATATTACAAGTAAGCCAGGAACCACAAACCCGTTTCAAACTGATTTTGTACTCGAAGAATTGTTAAGGCCTACATCTGAATTAGTTCATTGAAAGGTCCCATAAACAGTGTTGCATTGTAGGACTATTTACCAATTCTCCAAGCTGCATAGATTCTAAGGGGAAAATTCCAAGATTTGTTTGAACCATTTCTTTATCTAAATAGATTTCATCCATGTACACTAAATTGGTACAATAAATGTTTTTGGAGTAGGTCCATAATCTAAGTGTTTGCTACAATTTTGCTTCCTGAAATATTAGCATCGATTGTGAGAAGATATTGGTAATAAGATAAGATAAGTTGCTTTTAATAGTGTTTACTATAACTACGTTGCTTTCATAATTGTTTATTATAACTAAGTTGCTTTCAACATTGTTTATTATAACTAAGTTGCTTTCAACATTGATTAATATAACTAAGTTGCTTTCAACATTGTTTATATAACTAAGTTGCTTTCAATATTGATTAAAATAACTAAGTTGCTTTCAACATTGTTTATTATAACTAAGTTGCTTTCAATATTGTTTACTATAACTAAGTTGCTTTCAAAATTATTATAACTAAGTTGCTTTCAACAATGTTTATTATAACTAAGTTGCTTTCAATATTGATAAATATAACTAAGTTGCTTTCAACAATGTTTATTATAACTAAGATGCTTTCAACATTGATTAATATAACTAAGTTGCTTTCAACATTGTTTATTATAACTAAGTTGCTTTCAATATTGATTAAAATAACTAAGTTGCTTTCAACATTGTTTATTATAACTAAGTTGCTTTCAATATGGTTTACTATAACTAAGTTACTTTCAACATTGTTTACTATAACTAAGCTGCTTTCAACATTGTTTGTTATAACTAAGTTGCTGTCAACATTGTTTACTACAACTAAGTTGCTTTCAACATTGTTTATTATAACTAAGTTGCTTTCAATATTGATTAATATACCTTAGTTGCTTTCAACATTGCTTATTGCTAAGTGTCTTCCAAATTGTATTAAACTACAGTTTCTTTCAATGTCATTTACAACTTACTTTCTTTCATGTTATTTTACTAAAAGTGCTATCGTTTCTAATTCAATGTTGCTTACTTTAACTTTTGTAACCTGGTTACTCTCAATTTTGTTTACTGACTACAGTGTAATTTGTTTCAATATTGTGTACTATAACTAATTTCCTTCAATATTGTTTACAACTGCTCCTTTCAATATTGTTTACTAACTTCAAAAAAAAAGAAAGAAGATATTATGTACATTCCCCATGTTTCTGACAAGTACAGCACTCTAAACCCCTTCAACACTGATATTTGACCTAAGTTGTTGGACAAGCACTCCACTGCAAAACCTTCCACAGATATTCGACCCCCAACATCTTGGGAAAGCACCCCTCCCTAAACATATTTGACCCCAATACTTTGGGCAACAAGCACTCCTCTCAATCCCTTCCCTACAACAACTTCCCCTGCCCACCCACCCACCCTCCCCCACCCTTATGCTCCACAAAATTTCACTGTGGTATATCACATTTCAACAGTACACCACAGGCATGAGCTTTCAAATTCAATTTTTGAGATACATGCTTGAAAACAATGATTGAACTTCTTGGGACTTGTTCAAGTAAACAGCCCAGGAGCCTTTTCCGTAGCACCTGGCTACTCCGCATTCTAAGTTGATCGTTAACCTCTTCTTTCTAGTTTTCTGGTCTTCTACCTCTTTCTTGATGATTTCTTCCAAGTCCAGACCTGTCTGTAAGGGATGAACTTTCTCCCTGACAGCCAAGGTCAGGTGGGCCCTGCTGCCTGGTCCATTCGTCGGTGAAAACTTAGACGGCTTCCATTCCAGATCACCTTTTCCCCTGCCTTTGGCAAGTTGATCTCTATCTTCTTCATCAAGTTGAGCTCTATCTTTTTCATCAAGTTGATCTCTATCGTCTTCATCAAGTTGATCTCTATCGTCTTCAGCAAGTTGATCATTATCGTCTTCATGCCAAAGTTTCAGCTCCTCATCGTTGAGTTCAAGTCTCACCCCAAATGTCCTCGGAGTGATGATGTAGCCGATGACCTTCATATCAAAAACCTTCCCGAATGATTCCACATGCTGTCTGTGGTACTCCGTGGCTTCTGCGGTCGGCTTGAAATCGGTAAAGTATCCCGTGCAATGAAGTAACGTCTCGCCGGTGAAGAGGGTTTTTGTGGAAAAGTACTTCTTGATGTTAAACTTGTCTGAAAGATTAAAAAGCATAGAGATCTGGTATGTTAAAAATTGCAGCATACCATTTTTTTTTCAAATGAATTCTCCCATAATTTTTCTGAACTATTGTTACAGTGGAAAAGTACAGTGGTACACAATAACATCTTTGTGTGAAGGAGGTGGAAGATCCATGGCACACAGGATTGAATTTGAATGGAACTACATTAAAACTAGTATTTGAGCATAAAGTGGTCTGAAAAGGTACATAAACTTTGAAAAATGTATCTTCTTTTTGACATCACTCCCACAAATTCAATGATTTTTATACATCAAGATGATCGCATAATCAAATGATGAGCCCTTTCTGGAAAAGAAATATAAACCGTACAGTACATGTGCACGTACTGTAAAGCCTAGGTTAGAATGCAGATAGTGCACAGCGATTCTTTGGGCTTATGCTGTGTGAAGTTTTGTATTCAAACCAGTGCATTGTCATAGATTGTAATAGGCAGTAATTTCCCTAACTTTCACCTGGGGGCTACAAATTTTGAATAGTAGACCACAAACTGTGTACATATTTACACTGCAAAACAGGTAAATAATGCAGTATTTACAAGAGATGTTACATGTCACGTAATTTTAAGGTCTAGCCGAACCACTATCGATGATTTTCCTGACTCGGTCGAGGCACAGGCTCCAGTCACTGTATTATTTCTATTTGGAAAAACTGTTCGAGTGATCGATTGAAATTTGATGACTTGTGTCGTTACGACCCTGATAATTGGCTATTACTCACCAGGCAATAATTTAAGTGTTCAAAATTTCATTTAATAGCGGTATTGAAGGCTTCAAAATTTGTCTCATATAATGCACTACAGTACAGTTAAGTTCTATCCACAAAAACTGCTTATCTTTGCACAGTTTTTATACTAGCTGTAGCAGTTTTGATAGTTTTTCATAGCATTTTGTCGTGATGGGATACAGGATAAATTACTCCCTGATCAAATCTCCCAATTACTGTAAGTTAATTTCCCTTCATGCTCGGTATCCCAAATTTATCCAACTATATCCACAACCACTGTACTACACTATGCATTAACTGAGCTGTCGGTGGTTTCTATGCGAGCAGATGTTAATTATGAATAACAGACTTCAACCTTCATCCCAATATTGCATGATCAAACATGAAACAATGTTTGCATGCATACATCATCGGGTAATAAAGATCTGACTTCTAAATCCTATATTGCAATAACAATATGATTGAATATTAGTAAAGGAACACAGCCACTAGTTTAGCACTGCGACTAGTTCTTAACTCGTAATTTTAAACTTAATGACAATTGCACTTTCTGCCGGAGAGATTAATTTATTTGGGGAAATTCCATAATGAAGTGGACAAGGCCTTAATTTATGATTTTCAAAACTTTTTAAAGTACTAATTAGTTCACTTTCTCAATTAATTTTAACTACGTCAGTTTTTAGTGTCACAGACATATAATAAACTTTTGGTCTGTTCTAAATGGAAAGTAAAATATACTGGAGTCAAACCAGTACTTGGGACATAAAGGAACTTTGAGGTACTGTAAATATCATTTTTGTTCAGTTAGACTTCCTTGAACTAAACAATTGAAGGTACAACTTGTAGACTATTTATTATTCAAATCAAATAAACCATCAGTGACTTTTCGAACCCTTTTTTTTTTTTTATTAGCTCATTTCTTTTTCAACAGTATGCTATTAACTCTGCTTTCTGGAATCTCTCTGACCAAGGCAAAAAACAAAACAAAACTTGCTCTTAATATTAATGGATGTTAGTAACTAATCTCACGTGACACAGATGTGACAGTTTTGTCATGTACAGTATATAACTTATGTATGTGACAGACATTCTCACATATTGTTATGTTTTGCTAGATCGATAATAAGAACAATATTCCCTACAAAAGTTCCATTTACAGCTCTGTGATTGGTTAAAGTTTCCAGAATTAATACACAATGTAAACACACTACATGTATACAACTTCAGCTAGTTACTGTTAACAGCCAGAGTACAATGTATATATACTTAATGAATTTGTCTGAAATATACTTGTTTTTGTTTTTTCTTGTCACTTTGTCAGAAATCATAACTTCCTGTTACTAATTTTTCCTGCATGAATAACTAGGAAGTCTATATTATTGTGCTTTATTATAGACAGAATTGATGTCGTATAGGGTATGGACAGTTTCCAGCATCACTGTATGTATTCAATGTACTGTACCACTACAGTATAATGTGTTTGGAAACTCTCAGTTCCCTCTGATGGAGGTTGATCGTTAAAGTACTTGTTAACTTCAGATCTATGCTAAATTCACAGGTTTCTGTGTGTTGATGGCAGCTCCTATACATAACAACAAACCACAGTCACATGCCTATTAATTTGTCGGATCAAAAAGGAAGTTCTCTCCCAAAGAAAGATATGTGTATTTCACATAATAATTAATCATCTAGCCACCAGCAAAAATAATATAATAGCCTAATAGGTTCAACCCTTAGATATTTGCGACCAGTGGTGCTGACATTTATGGACTGCGTGTCTCTGTCGTAACAGCAGTCGGTTCTATTTTTGGTAATTCTTTTCTTTGCTTGCGGCACGGCAGTAAATATGGAATCCAACCATGCTTTTGCCCTCAATCCATTCCTACATGTCTTTTCGTTTGTACGTATGGCATTGACTCGTAATGCCTTTGAACGAGGGTGTTAACTGCTATTAAGTCTAGTCAACTCCACTTTATAAAGTAATGGATTAAATACTTTCATTAAAGCTAGATGAATTATACACCAAATAAAACCCTCTGCTCAAGGCTAGTTTATCAGTTTATTGCATGGGTGCACAGTATGTGTTGTTTCAATTCATTTTTTTTTTTGCTTCACATGGCAAAACTATCAAACATTATGTTTCCCCCAAAGATACTGGTTTAGTGAATTACGAGCGACGGTACTTACTGCACCTGTCTCCAACTCATGCACTCTGATTTCCTATCTAGACCTGAACTACATGTACAGTATGTAAGTATAGATGGGAAATTAAGTGCGATTGTAGTGATAGCAAGAGACAGGTAAGTGAAGAGCAAAGAACAAAAATACACGTGTTGTCGGTAAACTTGATACATTTATGAAACCTGTACAGCATTAATTAATGTGTTATGTTGTACTTTCTAAAATCTCGGTGCACAGTCTGTTCCTAGTTCAATGAATAGTCATCAGATGCTGTGTTAAACATACATGTTTTGGTTGGTAAACTTCATGAACATTTGTACACGAATTAACCCTTAGCACATGTTTGCAAATGATAATACTGTACTGTATGTACAGGTAGCCCGGGGGCAAAATTCTATGAACAATGTCAAAGACACTATTAGATTAAATATCTAAAATGTGAAGTTTTGTATCTGACCAGTATTCATGAAATCTTTTTAGGATTAAAGAAATAAAGAATGTTCTAATGAAACAGTACTTGTTGACATGTTTTGTAGGCTGGGTGAGAGCACTTTCTTTTATATTTTATATATTTGTCATGTATCTATAATGTGGCCAAAACATATTAAAATTCTTATAGGAACCAATAATTGGGATTAATAATTTTTCAGATACTATTTTTGCAATCAACCAAGATATTTGACAAAGTATGAGGGTGCCTGAGGGGAGGGTTTCCAGGGAAACTGGGGGAAGCAGAGAAATTTTCAGGGGAAAAACCAGACGCATGGAATTGGCTGAAGAGAAATAATTGAGGCAATACATATGATAAGTCTGTATCTGCTTGAATTGTCTTATAACATCCATGGTGTCATTTGCTTCTCTTTTCCTCATTATCCATACTAAGCATAAAGTTCCTCTAAACAAGTTATCTTACATGACTTGGGCCTCATCCCCTCCCCTCCAGTGCCCTCCCCTCCCTACAACTTATTTCCAAATGTCTTACATTTCATTACACACACTAGGAAAGTTGTATACACTGGAAACCATTATAGTTGTGCTGCACCAATGTGGTTAAAATGATGGGCATGATAGCACCACTTTGCATCTAATCCCCCTTACCAAAAAAAGAATGTCGCTAAAGGGACCACCCTCTCCTCTTAAGGGTCGTCAGCCAAATTTTGTGACCCCCACCACTAAAATGAATCGAACTCTTATTAACAGAGACTAGTGCCTATATGTCTGCCATGAAAAGTATTTATCACCACCAGCAAACTTTAAATTGTCTGACTCTTAAAAGTCAGGTCAAAGAGCTGGCTTTGGCCCCTAACACATAGGCTGGCTACATGCCTTAGACCACCCCCCTCCCACCCCAACATGTATGTATGCAGGCATGCATGCATGAAAATGTCAAAAACATACCTTTGGAAGTCCAGTCCTTGGCAAACTTAGAAAACTCCTCGTTGAATTGGTCTTGTTTGCTCACTTTTCTCAGAAGGTCATCAGCCCGCCGACGAAGGGTGTCCTCGGAATCTTTAAGATTGAAGAACCAACCATAGAAGAGAGGGATGAGAGGTTGACGATCCGACTTATACGGGTACAACTCAACAAATTGATACTTGACTCCCAGTTGTGAGAACGGTTGAAGCTCTTCAACTGTTGCCAGTTTCTCGTGGTTGATAACGGCCATTAATGGACTATCGTTTGACACCTTTTTCATCCATTCTTCCACCTTTGAAACGAACGATTCATCTTCGTCTGGCGGGGGTGGTCCTTGGAATATCTTAGCACTGGGATAGACTTGCCGAAACTTTTCGCAGAGGTCGTCATCTCCTGGGATAAATACTAGCAGCCGGGATTGTTTGATGTAATGAATGGAATTTGGGTCTTCGAAGAATGGGAAACTGTCCATTTTGTAATTGCTACTGGCAAATATGCCCATAACATTGATCGACGAAATCTGAAAAGTAACAAGAAGACATAGTTGCCAGAGTGTCGACATGCTGTACATACTGTGTGTAGTGCACTTTATCTTGACTTTATCTTATTTAGAGTATGCTGAAATATCTGTATCTTCTGTATTTGACCAAACTTGTCACGGCAACTGTACACAATCAGGCTCGAGAACAGAACAAGAAAAAAGCAAATTCACCATGCTACTGGCAGTAACAGTATCAGCCAAGTGACAGACTTTAGCCTACAGTAGTTCTACCAGTAACATGTCATACATGGTTGGATGAACAATTGAAGGTAATGCCAACCAATCAAGAGTACTAGATCACACAATCCTAATGAATATTCATTAGATATGCATTCTGAAACATATGACAATGAATAACTTCCTTAAGTGATTGAAATTCTTACAAAGTCATCAATATTGGCAAAATTTAGTTTATAATTGGCAAATACAATAGTGTGTGGCCTACTAAATCCATAGAGATACAGGTAGCTGGAAACTAGGCTGAGTGGTGATTGTTTACTAATAGGCTAAAAATGTAAATTTCATACACATATGACAACCCAGATCAGTGAATAAGCCTGCATTTCACATAAAGCATCATTTTGCATTTTCGGTCATTTTCAAGGATTTGGCATTGAACTTTATATCTGGGACAAATATTTAATTCTGGATTTGGTGTTTTCACCTTCAGCAATTGAATACATACGACTAACAAACCACTAAGAGACCCTCAAAATGTCTTCATTTGAAAGTAGATTGTAAGTCATACTACTACTATTCCCATGATGTCCACATGAGTTGGGAGGGAGTGAGGGGGGGGGGGGTTGGGGAAGCACCATCAGTTTGTCCCTGGATTTCCTGAAAAAATATGGTCAACATAGCCATGATATATGTTATAAAAGATTAACCTTGTCTCATTCCTTTGGTGCTAATGACATGGAAGCTGTTCTGACATCTACCAATTTAAAGTCTGGTAGATTACCTTATGTGTTTATCTCTCTTCATAAAATGGTTTGGGTCTGAGCAGGAGACACCTGTTCTGTATTATTACTTTTGATTGTTCGATTGTTTCTTGTACCATTTGCATGTTGGCCTTCCCAAGAGAAGGAAGTATTCCTATGAGAGTTGACAGAGAAGATGTTAGAAATCAAGTTATAGTTAAAGGGTGTGAAGACTCGCGCACAAAGAAACGTCTCATGCCGGTAATCTGACCTAGTTTCGAATGAGGTGTAACAGAAGTATTAGACACCACCATCAATCCCAGAAAATACACACACAGCTTGCTACCATCGGTAATTAGACACTAGTGTACAGTCAATACATACAACTAACGGTCAATACCCACAACACAGTGTACATAGCTCAGCGATGGACATCTCAGGTCTAGATAAAAGATAACAAGGTATCACGTTTCGTTACTGTCTGCATTTTGTAGCGACAAGAAGAAAACTCGACTTGCAAGCAACGGAAAGTTAAATTTTTCAGAGCGCGGCACGCCGTTTGGGGCGAGTCTTCAATGCCTTTACATAACAAGTGGCAGACCTTATGAAAATAACCGATTTTTAATAGTTTTTAAAACAGCTGTCATACAGTACATGGTGATAACAGCAAGAAAATGCAGTTTGTTATTTTAGGTAATCGGAAGTTAGTAAACTCACTAAAGAAAAGGGAGATGTCGCATGACTACAAACATACTGTTTGCATTTTCTATCTGCCACTTTAAGTGATGAAGTTGTTGTTGACAAGTTGGAACAGCATCTCTTTGCATAGTACCTCATTGTACAGACCATCCCATATTGTAGCAGTTTCGCCATCGTTTGATTCGCCCTCTATTTTTTGGCCAAATCGTCAGCAAAACGTTTTTCCAGAAGGAAGAAAAATCGTCATAAAAACATTTTTTCGGAAGGAAGAAAAATCGTAGAAGAAACGTTTTCTTCATTTAGTATAAATATTTCTTTTGTTTTACTGACACTCGCTGACTCGCTAGCAGTGAGACAACACCTAGGTAGGTACTAGCCCGCTCAGCTCGGCTTTAAATTTCATCATTTCGATTTCACTTTTAATTTGGATTAATTTTATAAATTCACTATACGGAACCTATGTTTCATCGTTTACTTTCTACACAGATTTTGAGACTGTTCTTCGATTCACGGATGATCAAGTTGTAATCACCGTTTTGTTCTTAGAATGGATAATTATTTTTGGGAGACAACAACTAATAGCCGTTAGGCAGTGGAACGGCACTGAGCTGTTTTATTTGTTAAAGGAAAATATAATCTCATGTTTGCCTTTGGACATGCATGACCTTTGCAAGCTAGATTACTAAATTGGGTGAGTTCAATATTGATCTCTTTTGCTTACTCGAAAATATCATCACTTTACTCTGAGACAGTCACCAGTATAAATATATTCTCTCAGCATATACTCCAGATCTTATGTGAGTTCTCACTGCGGTACTTGTCATAACATTATTTCAGTGGACTGGTTAGGATAAACTGCAATCATTCATGGCACTTATTGTTCCATAGGCACATGGTGGCAATACCTTCTTACAATTAAATACAACCTAATGTTTTACTAAGTATGTAGCCTTTGTGACAACTCAGTACTAATGTTAATACCAGCCTAGGCCTAAACGCCCATGTTAGGCCTATAACTAGTTAACTATTTTCAAAGACTGATACCAGCCTAGCCTAGGCTTTACGTCTATGTGGAGCTTATGAATGATAACTAGGCTATAGTTAATTATTGTAAAAGATGCCATAACGTAGTAACGTTTAATCTTACAACAATCAAATTGTTATTCTGTGGTCACAAATCTGTTAATACGTTTATTAATATAATATGATGATAAATCAAATGGTAAGTACCTAGGCTAAAGTAACTCGTCGCAGCTTGAACACAAAACCAGAACCGAGTACAAGGAAAATAACGACCAGGAAAAGGCGCAAAACACGAACCCTCGATAAAATCTGGGATTCCCCTCTCAGTATGACGTCAATCAACTTCCGTTGTAGCTAATCTTGGACACAGAGATTCAGTAACGTAGGAGAGTAAAAGATAAACTACCAAATAATATTTTTTTTAACATGGATCAAAAGTAGAATCGCCGATAGTCAGAAATCATCAGTCGCGCATGCCACACAGGCTGTTTATGTCTTTTTTTCCCCCTGTGTTTAATATTTTGTAGTATTTAATTGGAACGGTTAGGATATGTTTCCAAAACCATATGGGGAAAATATATGTGTAAAAATATTGAAAATGATATTTCAATAAAATATTGAAAATGAAAATGATATTTTACAAGACTACACATCTCTTGTTTCCTTCTCAGTCACCGCGGCTGTTTAACGGTTGTGAAGCTATTGTTCTAATGTTCGTCGCTGGCTTCCTATTTTTTATCCTGGAGGGAACAGCAGTTATGATATCAAGGCTCTTGAAATCTCATATAACTTAGTACATAACTATAAAATATATACGTTCATTGGTGGTCTCTATATATGGTCAAAATCTCCTACGACAGATATGCGCTAACAGATACCACAAGACTGAAGGATATTATGCCGAAGTATTTGAACGTGTAGGCCTACCCACATTGACAATTAATTACCTGAAAAATAATCACTAACTCTTTGTGCCACCGCTCAAGAATATTCACAACTTACTTCAAAGTTACTGGGCAATAGTATTGTACCTTTCCTTAAATTGTTGTCAACTTCCCACCCCTCACCCATTCCCCTCCTCCATCGGGCTCCAGCACAACTCAGGATATGCTGAGGGCATTTTTGGAATATGACGGAAATGATAACTTACTACTTTCCAACGAATGTCTCAACATTCAATGTACATTATACCTCTTGTTAATGTAGTACACTTTTGACTTTTCCTCTTTGCAAAGGGCAACACAACAGGATGGCACGGAAATAACGTTGTTCAATTGGAAACCTAAAACAACAAAGATGGCGCAGGGGATTGCCTCGAGATCAACCGTGGTCCTCCGGGGAAGTGGAACGACTTACTCCGCGAACGGAATCTTCCTGTTATTTGCAAATATAACTGCTCCGGCAGCCAAATTAAATAGCAATATTTGATTTTGATGTAAACGTTTCCTCCTGCTCAATCATAAAAGAGCGAATGAATTATATAGATGTTTTTTCAAAAGTAACGTTTTCCAAGATAAATACTTTCAAAGAAACGACGGGTTAACAGCTCTCCACAAAGAAAAACAATTAAAAAGTCACCCACCACACCACCTATTTTGCTTTACAAAAGGAGGAGTAAAACTTGACTTTAAGCAGAATTGTAGTGTTGGTGTCGATAGTCCAAGAAACCACCCCCCCCCTCCCCCCCCCAAAAAAAGTATATAAACACAAAATATTGGAGTATCTATAAGTAGTTCTCTGGCTATTCTGGTTTTCACGATGATTAGCTTTAAGATATATACTCTTGAAAGCTCATTTAAGGCTAACTTGGTAAAGATGTCGGCTCCCCAGTGCAGGCCACAATGTTTATGTTAATCAATTGTCGTATCAATATTTAAATAACTCAAATAAAACATGTCCTGTTATAGCTTCTAATGGTCAACAGAGCACATTTGGAAGACATCCAACATCGTTCCACCTTATCTGTAATGCATCGTAACACATGTTACTGGAGGTCAACGACTTGTCCTCTATTGAGCTTTGACTATAACTGTTAAAGGGTTATTTTGCAGGAAAATAAGTGACATAGAAATACAATATAGATAGCAGTGTTTGTTTAAATGCCTACAACATATCAACATTTATCTCGCGACTAAAACATCCATTATGAGTTTGAGAATATTGTAATCAACCTATTTCCCCATCAAATATATTATAGCTCAAGTGCTAGTCCAATATCTAAGGATGCTAAATAGCTTTAAAGGGAGAACAAACCAGCCACCATCTTTAACTCATATGACAAAGATATTTCATATGAACAACCAACACAGCCAAGCAAAACCTTGATCTGTTTTTCGAGATATCCTTTTTTAAAAGTTGTGTGAGAGCTGTCATTTTGTAAATATGTGATGTCATAATTCCACTAGCATCTGAAAGCTTTTACTTTGTTTCCTCTTCATATTTCCTTGGTAAACTGTCAGCCGCCCCAGCCCCCCCTCCACCCCCAACCGGCAGGCAGGATATTACACAAAATCTGAATGTACAGTACACAACTGTATAACATGCATATGGGAGTACAAGTTATGCAGTCAACTATACTTCAACAATGTTTCAACAGTTCTTAATTATCTCCAATTAGTTCCAATTTGCATCTAATTAAGCACCTTTAAGTTTACCAACATTGGTAGGGGCTATCCTTGACGACTTAACATCTGACCCCTCCCCCCACCCAGTACATAAAGAAGAGATTGCACCCCTACATGGACAAAAAAAGAAAGACAACTGAAGATAAATGGCTAACACTTGTTGAGGCAGATTTATTGCAAAACTTGGGTGATATCCCTCATTTTCAAAAGTTAGGGTCACATTTGCTGTGAAATATATTGCTTATTGAACCCCACATGGTGAATAGGGTAGACATTCTATGTGATATATAAATACATCTGATTGAATAGGTAAATTATTAAAGTCTAGTTGCAAAATAATGTTTTGTTCTGTTGCTAATTTTGTTTAGGGACAATAGTAAATATAATAAATAAAATTGTCATCAATTCTGCTCTAAATGGAACAAATGCTTTTCAAAATCAAACTGGTGAGAGGAAACACTCAAAATAGTTATTTTCAATTATATTGAAATCAACTGAGCAAAAATTGAGAGAACAACTGATTTTGTAACTCTGTAAGGTCAAACGATATATAGTTTTAAACGTAAACTGCAAATAATTTGTGAACCTCTTTCTATTTTCTAGATGGACTGTGTATGCAATATGAGCAATTGACACCAATTTCTCAAAGCTGCTATCCTCTCCGTATTCAAAGAATCAATCGCACGGATTAACTGGCGGCGAATGCCTCTCCCTTCTTGATGTTTCCGACCAATTCGGGCATAGCCTTTGCTACCAGTTGTTTTTCATAATCTGAGAGGGAACCGAAGCCTAGATTCTTCTCAACTCCATTTTTCTGTGTGTAATGATGAAAAAACCAAAAGACTTTGAGAGAATAGAATGACATTGATCATATTCAAACAAATTTAAAAAAGGGACTGCATTATCATCACAAAAAGGAGAAGGAAATAACAAAAAAATTTGCCCATGTTTACGCTACTAAGTAGGGACTGATCACTTTACAAAGGCCACATTACAAACGGGTTCTGTACAAAGTAAAGTACATGTGTTTCAACATACAAGACTAGATGATCCGCCCGTACACATAAAAACTGTTATTTTATGGTCAATTAACACAACTAACCAGGGAAAAATAATTTTCCAGTATCGCACTGCAAAATGCTATGCAAAAAGGTCAAAATGCGATACAAGTGCAAAGATGTATAGCAAATTCCCTTTTTACACATTGGCATATTGTAAAAAAGTCATAAAATTCAGTCTCCAAAACTGCTACATGAATTTGAACTGTAAAATATACCCTGCTATCTGGCTGTGTAAAATGTTAAACATACATGATGAGCCTATGGTGGAGCAAGTAGCATGAGTCTGGCAACAGTCGGCAGTCATCATCAGACTAACAACCTATATGCCTTTAACAAGAAACCTGTTTTCATTACGATAGATGAGGAATGCTCAAAAGCTGTTCATTCTCATAGTAAAGATGTGAGTCAGGAAATTCTTGGCCCAGCAAGTATCTACAAAACTAACCTCATCAAATAGACAGATGAGAAAAACCATCTATTGCTCTCTGGCCGCTCACAAAATCAGACGCAGAAATGGATGTCACAAAAACCCAAAATGACACTCATTACGATGTCATAAAATCCCAAAATGACATTCATTACGATGTCATAAAATCCCAAAATGACATCTCAACATATCATGACTGCATGTCCAAAACTATAGTTCTAAGAGTAAACTTAATCTATCGTCAACAGAAACCTGACCCCTGGTTCGTAAGTTTTATTGCAGGCTTCCAAACCGACAGCCAGAATAAATGGAATGAACTTGAAAACCTAAGACTAACATAACCGGCATTGGTCAACTCTTACCCCAAGAAGAATGGGCGATGCAAAGTATGCAGCTTCTGTGAGATCCGATTGCACAAAAGCGCACTCCACGACGCCTTCCTTGCCGTTCATTGCCTCGAGAAGCTGATTGAAAAAAAAAAAACGTCAGAATATTTCTTTGAGAGGAATATCATCCATCACAGACAAATAAAACTCACATAACATTGAGTGTTTGCCAAGCTGGGCTTCACTGCTCAATAAAACAGGACATGTTTTAGTTGAGTTATTTAAATATTGTTACGACAATGGATTAACATAAACATTGTGGCCTGCACTGCGGAGCCGACATCATTACCAAGTTAGCCTTAAAGGAGCTTTCCATTTTTAATTAATTTTATTTTTATCTATAATTTATTTATTATTAACCTAGAGCTGTAACAATCTATTACCCATTAAGAAACAAAACGATGGCTATGAGGATAAGGTTAAATGTACTTAAATATATAAAAATGTGTTCTGTAATCATAAAAATAGTCAAATGAATCTCTGTTTTGACCTGTGTCAGGATATATATATATTGGTAATAACATGAATTTACAGTAGCATGTTACCAATTCTGACTAGCATGCTTTTTGACTAACGTATATTAGCAAGTATCACTCAAAAGTTACCCAATAGTTCCTCTTCTTTTACACCCCTCCCTCTCCCCCCCCCCCAAAAAAAAGAAACTGCTATGAACTACAATCCTGTATCATCTCTTCATTAATCCATGTGCTAATTGTTCTTATTTCACAGTGATTAATTCATGAATATTTAAAGAAACAACAAACAGTCTAATGAATATTCAACCAAAGAGTTACTTGACAACTTTTTATCTTCAGCTTCTATGAACCAACTCCTTTTATTCCCTCGATCATTTTCTAATTATTTCCCCAATCATTTTCTAATCCTGTCAGAAGATATTGAACTCATCCGGAACAGAAAATTTCACCCTTGGTATACTACAATTTTCTCTTACAAATAAGTTAAATAACTATCAGAATCAGAAAGTTAGGGGCTATATTTATTTAAAAGACCCTTCTTTTACTTACCGAATTGCAGAATCTTGACGCGGCATAGGCCATTGAAAGTGTTGCCGAACCCTGCATGGGCAGATTAAAGAAATTGACAGTAACAAATTGAAAAAGAAATACAAAATTTTAATCAGCTTACTACATTTTTGTTCACAATTACCACCAACAAGCCCAAGCTCAATAAAACTAAGGTAAAAGAGTCATCAGTTTTTGGGTGAATTTCCTTGCAAAGGAATGACTAAAGAACAATGAAATCCCACGTAGTACCATTGTCTTCATATTTCCAAGCAGAAATAGACACAAAAAAGAATGAAACGAAAACAAAAGAAATCCCCAACTCGTTAAAGCGGAAAATATTGTAACCCTCCCAAACATTTGTTCATCACCAAGACAATTGGTTGTCTTGTCTTGTCTTTTGCAAATATCTGGGAATACATTGTAGCAGCTGGATCCTCCATCAAAGTACCATATTAAAATGAAGATAACATTCCTGAGATTCCCTTCGAGACTGAAAAGTAATTAAATGCTTTCAGGGTTTTTCAATGCCATAGTTAGTCATTTCCACATTTAGAGGGAAACACTGTCAGTAAGTTGCTAGTTGACGAGCAGATGGAATCAAGGAATGAATTTTTACCAAACTTTAAATGAATGTTTGAACAAGTATAGAGCATATAATAATGCACAGTTGTTATAGTTATTCTTAGTTTGGAGACTAGCAAATCCCTATTCACATAACTTACAAAAGTTAGTACTGGTAACTTGTCACACTCAAAAACACAACTGTGCACAATTCAAACTGACAGGGTGCCACATCTACGAGTTCACGGGGGGGGGGGGGGGGG
>JAIPMN010003075.1:18748-55982 GCA_020650975.1 Apostichopus californicus | reverse complement strand
CCCCCCCCCTTATTTGCTACGCGCCTGAACTGTTTTCACTTTAAATGGAAACACATATAAATAGGCAACACTAACCATTCTCATAACGGCACATCGCAGTATCATGTGTCCATTACAAGCAACGAATATTATACTTGATCTTAGGCTACTAATCTGACCGAGATGAATAAATGTTATTTATTCACCAAGCGTGAGTGTCTGAGTAAGTAGGGACTAGCACAGATGTGACACGATCTACCGTTATAGCCGAGGTTATTACTGATTTTACTAGTTAAACACCCACGACACACAAAGAATGTACACCTTGATATGACAAAGTGACGTCATCATTTGCCTAAGAAATATTAGCATTAACCTAAGTGATGATACTGTCAATAATGTATGGTAGACTATGAAACAAACACGATAGGGGACCTATCATTTATCTCCAAATGTTTCCAAAATATGCTTAACTAGAAAAAAGATTTGGAAACCTGCAGACCGAGAGGAAAAATAAATCTATCATCAAGGTAATCGGTCCTATATCGCTAGTCTTCACTAATAACCCTCGTCCCCTGTAACATTTGTTTATGAAGTACGCCCTCTATTTTGCACGACCAGTCGATATATTTCAGTATTTGAATATGCATATTCGAAATTGCCATTTTCCTTCTTTATTTTTGGATTGAAAAGGACATTTATTTGGTTTGTCCAACTAATATTGGCTTATTAAATTTACACAAGTTTCATGTAATTTGGTACAGTAGAAGGAACGTTTGAAGAAGAATAGCAAAAGCCTAAACAATTTAAAACATTTGGAAGCTTCCTGTCACCAGTGCAGTACACTCAAACAACAAAACACATGTTCTCAAATGTAAACAAAGCCGCAGTGAACGTTGATCATCTGCGCACGTAGACGTACGTATAGATTCCCGCAGGGCGGGTCACGTTTATTACGTACACTCTGTGTGGAGATTCAGTTTGTTACTAGATACACGTACATACATACATGTTTATCATTATACTGTATGGCTGCTAATGGACTTACACCGCGTATGGGTTGCTGCTGTTATTATATCGACTTACGGTAATTATAGGCCTATTTAAAGTCAATAATTATAGGCCTAGACATGTATGCTTGAGAAATTTTGTCTTTTCTGTAACATTTGTCGTTGCATGAATTTTAAAGGAATTACTTCTTTATGTAACCTTGCCTGTCTGAAATGACTATTTTTAGCCTAGGCCTAGGCTACTATAGTATTACTTAGGCCTCTAGGTTACGTCTGTTCTTCTTGAAATTGGAGCCTAAAGAAGTAAAACAATATAGAAACGTCAGCAGATTAGAAATTACATGAAACAGTTAGATGATAAACCAGAAATTAGATCCAAAAAAATGAGCTTGTTGAACGCACAAAAGAACAAGTAAGGCCTATACTCAAACATATAGAGCCAGTATAAATTGCTACTCGTTTGTACCGACAGCGTCAATCACTACTGGCGTTATAGCATGGGCACTTCGTATTCCGGACACCTAAGCCTTAAAACACCCCAAAACTATATCTATTTGGTATAAATCACCTGAAAATATACTTGATATGGTGGGAGAAGTATGTTATAGTACGATGCACGGCCAAACTTTCTTTCCTGCAAACTGTTTTCACGTTGTATTCCAAGAAGATTCTTGTGATTGTGGAACTGGTATTTCTTTGCTAGAGTATTGCTAATTTTCGGACAGTGTGGCGCTGGTGATAAAATTGGTGGCGCAGTTGCTCTTTCAGTAATTATAACAGACTTCATAGATCTCCGTCGTTTTATTGACAAATATGTAAGTATTTACTTGCACACGGGTCATTTCGTACTTTTTGGTGAAATTTGGCTCTTCCTGTAGGTTGTCATGGTGAAATCGTGCATTTCTTAGGGGTGTCCGAAATTGTCAGTGTTCCGAAATTAGCAATACTGACTATATTGCTAATTTCGGAACACTGCCAGTTTCGGACACCCTTAAGAAATGCACGATTTCACCATGACAACCTACAGGAAGAGCCAAATTTCACCAAAAAGTATGAAATGACCCGTGTGCAAGTAAATACTTACATATTTGTCAATAAAACGACGGAGATCTATGAAGTCTGTTATAATTACTGAAAGAGCAATTTTATCACCAGCGCCACACTGTGGGACTGTGTGTCCGAAAATTAGCAATACTCTAGCAAAGAAATACCAGTTCCACAATCACAAGAATCTTCTTGCAATACAACGTGAAAACAGTTTGCAGGAAAGAAAGTTTGGCCGTGTATCGTAATATAACACACTTCTCCCACCATATCAAGTATATTTTCAGGTGATTTATACCAGAAGATATAGTTTTGGGGTGTTTTAAGGCTTAGGTGTCCGGAATTGTCCATGTCCATGCTAGCGATACAGCTCATACAAGCATCGCCCATGATTGTAGATGTTACTCGGATGAAAGTTGTTGCGAAATACTTAAATACAGCCATTTTCAGCAAATGTCAAGAAGATACCGCCATTTTATACTTTTCTTAAACCATTATCATGCGGATCACATTTTAATACATGTTCATTCCATGATTACGTTGGCCTCCTTTTGCTTTTTACGACAACCGCCTTGTGCTTTTTTATGTAATAATCACTCATACCTATGCCTCCAGTAAATTATAAGCAGCTTAACTTCCCTGACATTCACTCAGTCTAACCATCCCTCTTGACTTTCTTTGATACTTTCCCATGTTTTTTTCATCATACTGGATTTGGTATTCTAAAATGGAAGAAAAAGGGGGGCCGTGTCATTCTGCAATCGGTGCTTTCCGCCATAAAAAATGTGCTCTTTCCGCCATAGAAAAAAGCCTTTCCGCCATGGCAGTAGAACACTCTCCTATGGCGTAAAGAGAACATTTTTGTGGGTAGGAGTAACGTTAGTACGTAGGTTAGAAAACGAGTGTAAAATGTGTTACCCATTTTTTTTTCACTAGCAACATTTATAACATTTTGTGTTAACGTTAATAAAATATCTGTGGGAATAACTTTGAAATTCCTCCGATGCCTTGTTTATCCAAGTTAGATGTTGTTTTCCCTTTGCAACATTTATCTCATGTATTGATAACCTTAATAATGTACCTGCAGTACGTGTGTTTATGACTTTGAAATTCCTCTGAAACCCTGTTTGCCCAAGTAAGGGGCCAAATATATCCCATGTTTTACCCTTTGCGACAATAATGAAAATAATTGATTACATTAATTAAAAAAACTTTGCGTGAATGACTTCGAAATTTGGTCACAACTGCCATGGGGGAAAGGCTCGAAACCTATGGCCAAAAGGTATGGCAACATGTACTGTACTTATAGCGAAATGGAACTAGATCCAAGAAAAAGATAGAGTACATGTTAGTGAAAACAAAATTATTTTTGCACCTCACAGACTTCTGAATCGAATCCTCAGGATTAGTGTGCGATGTACATTACTCAGATATAAATTTCTTTGCACTTTTTCTTGTGCTGTTGCAGGTGACAGAAATCAAGATGACGGAGGCAGTAGATGCAAGAGTAGACTTTATATCAGATTATATCCTAAAGACTTACAAATTGAAGCCAGATAAATGGGCAAAATTTTATGGAGTTGATGAGAACAAAATACTGATCCTTGAGTTTTTAGAGAAAGCTGACAATCCACAGCTAGTGATTTCAGTTACTCCAGCTGGACTGATCACACCATCATATGAATTTCCCACAACGCTGAAACAGAACAAAGCTATTTATTTTGTTAAACAAGGCAAAGAGTCAGTGTCAAAAGACAACTTCAAGAAGAATATAGTATATGGGGATCTTTCATATGCACCACTTGATCAGTTGTCAGCTTTAGTCGATGAGGTAAGGTATAGTTGAATAGTAGAATGGCCCCATTGTGTTTGTTTCTGTTTGTAGGTCATTCTTTTCATCCCAAATTTATATGTGTTTCCTTTCTTAAAAATGTCTTACCTCCATATTCTAATTCATCTTGTTTAATATAAGATTAGAATGACTAAGTAGGAGAATAGGACCTCAGACTTAGTGAATGTGAAAGTACATATCGTATTGGAGATTGAAGTGGAATTCTGTTCGTTCCACAACAAAAGAAAAGAAAAAAAATGTACATGTTCCAAAAACACCTGTATGTGGAAACCTGTGATTAACCCTTAATTTCTTGAGGTTTACCACAGGTTAGGTGCACATTACAGCATGTGTCAGAGTCCTAAGGTTTTCACACAATTTCCATATGTTTCTAAAAACAACCGTGAAAACACATGAATGAAAACAAGTGATTTTACCTGTGAAATACTGAGGTATACCACGCATATTTAGGTGTGTTTTCTTATGTTTGCACTGATGATTACGGGTGATCACAGGTGGAGGAAAATTACCACAGGTTTTTTTGTTGTAAGTGCTGTTAAGTCAACCAGTCCATACTTTCAAGGTTAAATAACATTTGGTTTTCATTAATTTGATCTTAATCTGTGTTTAATGTCACTAATCCTTGAAGTTTTCCCTTTTTTTTCATTCTATCCCAGATTCTTGTACCCCTTTTAGCTAATCCCAGAAACCATGAACAATGGCCAGTCGTTGTCTCTCAAGATGTCTTGAGACACGTTCACAATTTAAAGAGCAGCGTCTACGTCGTAGCTGGACAAGTGAAAGGAAAGACGCTTCTTCCCTTACCTGTTGGTTCAGAAAAAGTTCAGGATGCAACTGAAGTGGAGGAGAAGTATGTCTATACTACATTACATTTTTACACTTTGTACATGTATTTTCTGTAAACGTAATGTTGCTGTTTTTTCTTACTGAGCTGTTGTAGGTTGATCACAATTGATCATTTCCAAACTTTGATTGAGACATGTGAATGATGTTTGTTATCACATTGTTTATAGTCAGTATTTTAAGGATAATAAACATTTTAGAGAGC
The DNA here is from genome assembly GCA_020650975.1 of Apostichopus californicus. Classification (NCBI taxonomy): domain Eukaryota; kingdom Metazoa; phylum Echinodermata; class Holothuroidea; order Aspidochirotida; family Stichopodidae; genus Apostichopus; species Apostichopus californicus. The sequence continues at coordinate 51,049 of JAIPMN010003075.1, read as the reverse complement.
TGATTGTGTTGCAAATGATTGTATGACAGCAAGTATGATCACTTATAAAAAAGATTGAAAAAGAAAAGGAACCAAGGTAAAAATCTCTGATATTGTTTGAAAATGCATAACCTGGTTTTAATGCGTAAAGATTATGTGGAACGAATTGCATAAGGAATACAGTAGTTACAACTACAGCCATGGTTCCGTTCTAAAAGTATGAAAAATGATTCCAAAGGGACCAAAATTTGTTCCAGTGTTTATAATACTAATTCCTTTATTGATCTTCCTGATTTAGTTTCCTTTCACAATCAAACTAGCTGTTACCCATTTCTTATTGCACAATGTCTTCTGTTTGTTCCTTTTGGTGGATTAGTAAAATATCAAATTGTGAACAAGGAATAGTATTATATGTTGTAGTTAGTTGGGTTAAGTTTCCACAACATTGCTAAAAGAACAAGTTTTTCACTTTATGCAGTGTAAGATCTTAATATTTTCATGATGAACAAACTGAATAAATCTTTCAACATCAAGTTTAATCATTAATTTATTCCCTATGAATTCATGATCCATTATTCCTCTTGAGTTGCAGTTTTCTATTAATTTTCTCTTCTTACAATGCCAGCATATTTACTTTTGCCCCCAGGAACGATTCCTATGATCGGAGTTTAGTACATGCCATTGAGTCTGTGATCATCGACTGGACTCATCAGATCAAAGACGTCCTTAAACGAGATTCTGCTCAGCCGCTCCTCGAAGGTTTGAATCCAGGGCCAAATGTAGAGATTCAGTTTTGGAAGGCCAAGTGTGAAAACTTGGATTGTATTTTCCAGCAGGTACAGTGACAAATCTTCTTGTCTCAGCATATTTACAAATTTGCCAAAATGATCTTGTTATAAATATAGAAATCTTGAGAAAAGTTGCAAAAGTGAGCAACATCAACTGTATTTAATCTACCATTCATCTGATTGATTTTAGTCATTGTACATTCCTTACTTTCAAACTTGTAGACAATTATTTCTTTCATTAAACTGAATGTACCATGCTATATGATTTGCAAATCCAACTCAATAGCACAGGTAAATCTTTGTTACAGTACAACCGCAAAACCACATAACTGTGGTTACAGGGCGCGTGAAAAGCGTAGATAGAGGTGGTTTGTTGGATCATCACTCATGTTTGCAGCTTTGAAACCAGGTGTAAAAGCACTTAAACTTAAATCAACCGCTACAATACCTTCATCATTTTAACTATCTCATTGTTCATTGTTTCACAGTTGAGGGATCCCAAAGTACGCAAGATGAAACTGCTGCTTGAGAGAACAGAGAGCAGTTACCTTCCATCTTTCAAAAACATCGAGCGTGACGTTGAAGCTGGTTAGTCTTCATACATTGATGGATGGGAATCTTATATATGTTACAAAAGTTGTGGGAATAGTCAACCTAAAACTCTACCTTCACAAAAGTTGTGGGAATAGTCAACCTAAAATTCTACTTTTACAAAAGTTACAGATGTACATCTTTCAGACAGTTTTGTCATCGCTCTAAAGTATGTTCTAGGTTATCAACTAATGTCCATACATTTTTTATTTGTGCTACTTTTAACCAATAGCTTTGACTGAGGCTCAGGACATCTACACCCATCTGAAACCCCTCCAACGGTCCATTGATGACATAGACGAAGTTGAATTTCCAGATCTGATGGATAACATTCCAGCTATGATGCACACTATCTGCCTGGTCTGGAGTCATTCCGAGTACTACAACACACCACCAAGGATAATTGTTCTCCTTCAGGAGATTTGCAATGCTCTGATTGCTCAGGTATGCTCTAGTAAATGTGCATCCATGCCAACTTTTTTATTTTTAGGAAGAGATATTATATACTTGATCATAATTTGTCACAGATTAGGTGAGATGCTTTGAAGATACCAGTAAATTAGGTTCTAAGTATCAAGTTTTCACTATTTACCAAATTTTACTGTCCTAATTCTCTCCACTTGTGAATAATTTATGAAGTTGTAAAGTTGATCTTATGTGCACAGGAGGTCGTCTTTGACAGCTAAAAAGTTAAACATGTGCCATCTTGAAAGATTCTGAGTTCTTTTTTTGCAGAAGAGATCTGATACCACCCTGTGTGAACAAAAAATAAATTCTTACCATTACAAGTAAGAAGAAATGAAAATCTCTTGCATAGCTATGTTGGGGTTAATTCGGCAACAAAAATCCTTCATATATTGAATCGCAGCATGAAATAGCAACTTTGGAGTTGCATAACTTAAAAGTATAACACAGGAAATCGTCATTCACTTATGTTTGCACTTGGCAGGCAAATTTCAAACAGTCATGAATCAGACAACTTTGAAGCAATGCAACTAAAATTTTCACAGCTATGCTTATTTCATGGTGCTCTAATGTAAGGAAGGAGGTAATTTTTGGAGAAGGTCAACTTACGAACATCTCCATAATCTGGTGATTTGACATGGAATGAACTAAAATTGCTAATAGTGTCCGAAAGTACATTACAGGAGGCTCTCATTCCACAAATTATTCAGAAAAATAAATTATTCAAATGAGAAGTGTTAAAAGTAGACAAAAGATGCCTGAGACAAAGTCAACGCTTTCTGAAGTTTAAACAAGACTGACCCTGACCATTTTACATGACTTTCAAGCATATGCTAGGACATTGCTGATAACCTTTAATGTAAAATTTTGTAATTTTTATTACAATATTTTCTTTGTTCCAAGTCCAGTTGCACAAACCTTCATGCCTTCCTTTCTTCCACACTGCAATAATAGGGAGTTACATTCCTCGACCCGGGAGAGCTATTCAAACTAGAGCCCGAGGAAGCTGTCACCAAACTACACTCTGCAGTGAAGGTTCTGAAATTTTTCAAGGAACAGTACGAGGAATACCGTACTAAATTACCAGAATACTTCAAGGATGGCAGGGAACCTATCCTCTGGGAGTTTGCCCAGCCACTGGTCTTTGCAAGATTGGACACATTCACTGAACGTTTGGAAACTCTTGAGGTAATAAGCTTTAGGTTGCAGTTCATATTATGAGTCATTTCTTCAAGCCTATTAGTGTCCAATCACCTTGAATTGTCAATTTTTTACCAAAAATGCCCAATGGTGGTGTATTTTTGGAAATAATTTAATGTATGTTTGATGTTTCTCACTGTCATTTAGCAATTTTTGAATGAAGAAAGCAGATTTCCAGGCCTGATTTTGATCAGATATTTCAGTTTTGCATATTACATCTATGGAATAGGGAAGTTAACTTTGTACTGCTTTAATGGTTACATTTGTGTCTCGCTTGCATACCATCTAAATGTGAGTAACATTTTTTTATTGGCAATGGCCTGTTTTATCTTTCATATATAAATTAGAAACTGTTCGATACCTATGTCGAGTTCCTGAAACTGGAGAAGACCGAAATGGGAGGCATGAAAGGCAAAATGCTTGGACAGCAGGTTGAAAGAATACATGAAGAATTCTTGGAATGTATCAAAGTCTTCACAGAGAGCCAGTATGATGCCTTAGATCCTATGTGCAAAGTAAGTTCAGAACATAAATCCAGTTTATTCTGTGTGAAGAAAACATGCCACTAATTATTAAACACAGTCGGAAATGGTAGATGTATCGTTTACACATTTCATGTTAAAACGAAAAAAAAAACATGTTTCTTTGAATGTCAGTTCTGTTCAATGATTTAAAATTATAAAGAAAGTTATTAACATAAATCATATAATTCTTTACATCTGAAGAATTGTCATGTAGTGTGGTAAATAGTGGCATTCATTGTATAGTTATAGTTACAATATACTAGAAAATGACTGTAAATACTTAATGCACAGGTATCAAATCTCAGTGGAGGGTAATTGATTTAATTCTGGTGCTAAAGAAGGGGTCATGTGTGAGCTTTTCTTATCTTTCAGCATAGCCGATGATCTAGTATAGAGCAATAATAATATCCATTTTGTGATGATATTATTTTACTGGTTTTCAATCCATAACTCTTGCATGAGGTTTGCAGTCACGGATGCACATAAATTGGCACGACCAAGATTATCCTCTGGTTATTCATGACTGAATTTTTTCTTTTCAGGAGTTCATCGAGGATTATGACAATTTTGAGAAGAAAGTTTATGATCTCGACAGGAGGCTAGGAGCCATTCTGTGTCAGGGCTTTGAAGACTGCGCTGGTCTGGAATCTGTCTTTAAGGTAATTTTTAAAATAATTCCAGAAGATTACCAAACTAGGTTCCGTTTCAGATACTCTTCCCTGTTCAATTTAAAGGACGAGGCGTATTTAAAAGTCTGACATGGACTCTTACACTGACAGCAAAAGTTACATGAGTTGGGATTTTCCACCTAACCATACAACTCGAATACAACAACACAAAGGAGTTTAACCCCTGATCGACCTCGCGAGAGGTCCTACGGGGGATAATAACAACTTGAATGTTTGACAGTGTGAAAGGGAACGTAGGCCTTCAAATGCAGATCCTAGATGGAATTTTGGCCACTTAGAAATGCAAAGTGGCATTTTTGTTTTAAATAATAAGGTATGCTATTAAAACAAAGCTCACAGTTAGAGGTTCATTTCAAATGCAACTTAACTCTTTTACTGTCAACAAGATGAAGGAATGTGTTGCATCATACTCACTTCAAAAAACTTGTAAACTTGTGTCTATTAGTCTAAGCTTGGACAAAGACCTTTGAATTTCACAGGCATGTGGTAGCACCTTTACCCCAGAAAATTGAATTTCATCATTTGAAACAATTTTGCAGCAATCATGTAATATATTGAATCACATAGAAGCTTGGTAAAATCATGCCTAGATACTTCACTTTGCAATTACTCACTAAGAGAGCAGTAAGACAACATTCCCTTTCTTCCCTTCCGCCAGCTACTCGACTGCTACAGCCCTATGCTGGATCGACCTGTCATCATGGAAGACTTTGAACCAAAGTACCCCAAGCTTCTCACCATTTATAACCAAGACCTCGACAATGCCAAGGAGATCTTAGACTTCCAGATGAAAGCCATCGAGGTCACGGAAAGTAAACCACCGCTAAACAAAAATATGCCCGAAGTGGCCGGTGCGTTGAAGTGGTCTTATCAACTCAGGAATAGGTTGACTAAGCCCATGAGCAGTTTCAAACATGTGGAGCATCCGTAAGTTACTAAATCGTACAAACTTGTACGTTAAGTATATATCTAATTGTTTAATCAGAGTAGGGACTTGAACATGCTTGGTTGAAATCTTTGTTTGTAAATACATTGACTAGTTATTCTGTGTACTAAATAAAACATGTCTATTGCCTTCATATCAAAGCATCGTTGCCACATCTGTTCTGTCAAGGTAACACTGTTTATGATCTTTTAGTATTATATAACGAAATCTGACAGTGGAAATAGTCAATTGGACCACTAATAATTCACAATGTGGAAAATTTGCAGGCCCTTTAAAATGTTTTTAGCACTGGGTCTCCTATTCAAGCTTCAAACTAATGACTAGCAAACCATTAAAAACACAAATCACCGGAAGATGTAATGTCATCATCAATGGTGATGACTTCTAGAGAACTAGGAAACAGACAAATACCTTTAATTGTTTCTTTATTCAAGTAAATTGCTTCTTTTTTTTAAATAAGCAAAATAACTAATGTGCATAAGTTGGCTATTAATGAATGTGTATAGACCACAGACAGTTTTGTGGTTTCGTTCCCTCATTGGTTTAATGTGGTTGTCCGTTTCTCTGTATGTTTGTTTGTTGTTGAAATGGAATAGATGAAAACCTTTTGTAATACACAATTCCATCTGCTGCATTTCTTAAAATAAATAATTCAATATATATGCTTAATCTCCTAATGTAATCAATTTCATTCTTTCTTTGATTGCTTGCATGACTGTGAATAATGATAATACTGCAAACATTAAGAACTGATTTTGGCTATCATCCCTTCTCCAAATTGTGATAACTGATATGCATGCTAAATTTCCTTTAAATTATGTCCTATTTCCTTTTAATATTTCTTTGGTTTATTTGATGTCATTTTCTCCTTAGGACGGGCGTAAAAAGGTATATATTAATAAACTGCATGACCGCATGGTCTTGAGGTGTTTGCACAAAAATTTTCAAGTTTTACTAACTAACAACTTTTGAAATGAAGTGTTTTAGTATTTTACTGATATGTTTTTTGCTTTTGCCGGAGTTACTCAAATGAGTTACCACTGTTAAATATTGGATTTTCAGACGTCCACACCCTACACACTCTACAGTATCGATAGCTTCTATACATGCTACATTTAAATGTCTTCAGTGCAAATATACACATGAATATCTCTGTTGTTTCAACAACCTTCTTACACTGAGAACTCTTGCTGTTCATTTTGGTATCACTCCTTCCCTGTGCGAGTTCTAGCAGCACAGAGAGCAAATAGCTAGTCGACAGGAATGCATTCATCATATTGGTGTGTATTTGGTACTAGCAATGAGGCAAATTCTCCTACATAGACTTTGCAAAGACTAACATATTTATTGAAAGCTGATTTTCTGAAATAGTTATTTGTTAATAATAAAAACAGTTGGTTTAGACCGTTTCATTGGAAAGGCCTCCAAGATACAGTAAGATAACAAGATAATTGAGCTGGCAGAGATGTGGGGTTTTCTAGGGGAGTGGGGGGGGGAGGGTTGTAAACCACTGGATATATCCTCCACCTCCTATACAGCTATAAAATCTTCCAGTTTGTCTCCAGGGTCACTATTCCATTGCTAGTGTTTGTTGAAAGTTTTACACAACATGTGGAATTATTTAATACTGTACTAATATTTCCTTCAGTCACTGCACAATGTCATTTTTATTTTACAGTGACTCATGTTACAGGAATATTATTATTAAGTCTCCTCCTGATCGAGAGTAATTGGTTGATGCACATCCATTTTCGTTTTCCTTTGGCACCAAATTTTCTTCTTTGGCTGGGTTGTTTTGCCATCATGTTCTTGTTATAATATTTTATGCTTTCTGAAATGTAGACAGCTTTAGTTTTACTTCTATTTTCTTGTTTTGTTTTACTCTCTTGTGGCACAACGTTTTTTGAATTCTTGGAGAGACCACAAGTGGTTGTTTATTTCAGTTTCATTTAAAAAATTTTCACCATGGAGGACTTAAATTGAGTTTGCAACCTCACCATGGTGTGAAGTTAATTTAACTATACCATTGTCCATTTTTATATTATCCTGTTGCATAGATAAATATATATATTTATAACTACAGTATATATAGATATATAAATGGAATGTTTGGTTCAGTGGAAAAAGCCTTTAATAGAATTGCTAAGTAACGTTTTTGTTGTTAGCAACATGACTAATACTGTCAAAGCATTGCAAAGTGAATGAGTAGTTTGATCAACCTAAGAATTCAAATTGGGTACTTAACTGAATATAACATAACAGTAAAAGCAACTGGTAAAATCTGTAATGTAAAAACAATCATTTGACAAATATACAGTATATATGTGCACACAGTAGATTGCTTGGAATACTTTTTTTTTCTGGTATAGCATAGCAAAATGCTATTCCAAGTTATCAAATTGTTATACATATGCAAAGGTTCATAGCAATTTTCTTCATCATCCTTTGTATTTTCACTATTTCAGGAGAGAAAAAACAAATACGGACAAATATGCAAATTAAATAAAATACCAGGATCATTATCACGACAGATATTTATCGCCTCATTTAAGATAGTCAAAAACTTTTATGGAAAAGCAAAAATAACCCAACTTCACTGCCTTACCCACAACTGCAACACTCTCCTTAGAAGAGTTACCTAGACTAGTCTTAGCTAGCTGGTATGGTTATAATACTGTCAGATGAGATTGCTAGCTTCCAATTGAAAATAAAGCTCTACTTAACCTGAGAGAGAAAGAATTTGTCCTCAAATGAAGGTGTTAGTGAGGTGTGCATATTTTAAGTTATGAAGCATCTCAATCAGTTATTTAAGTTACTTTTAAACTTATGCAGTAAAACACAGAGTGTAAGTGATAACTCTCCTCTAAAGAATCACCTCTAGTTACTAAATATTTTTTTTTAACGTCCTTGATACAGGATTATGCAGACTGAAGATGCAACAAAAGTATTTGCCAAGTACGAAGAAATGATGGCCCTCCTTGCAAAGTAAGTGTCAGTTATTTATTGCATACTGTAAAGCTTTATATAGCAAACACACTTATAGGTACCTCAAAATAATGACATGTATGTCCAAGTATGGTTCTTTCTTTGATCCAAAGAAAGGTTACAAGCCTTCTTGTAAAGGTTACAACCTTTACAAGAAAGGTTACAAAGAAAGGTTACAAGCCGATCTTAGGACCTGGTCTTTCATAACAAATGAATGCCTTTGAATGTAAATATGCAACATCTAAGAAAACAAAAGACGTTAAAGAATTATGAAACTGGCGATGTTTGTAATGGTAAAATAACTATATTACTGATGTTTGCCACTGTATTCTGTGATCATGATACACAAAAAGCTGATGAAATTAGCAACAACTAATTGATATGGCCCCCCTTGTGTACTCATTCTACAGGTATGAGGAGTCTGTCTTCAAGGTCTGGATTGAAGTAGTGGATGAAACCTGTCAGGTCAATCTCAATCAAGCTCTAATTATGAGAAATCAAGAAACAAAGCTGATCAGTGTTAACTTTGATCCAAAGGTTTGTATTTGGAACTGTTTTCCAATTCGATTTTGTTTCGATATTGTCCACTCTTTAAGCTTCATTAAGTAATTGGTTTCGTAGCGTGGTATTTTAGTCATTTATCTTGCTGGAAAACATTGACACAGCAGTGCTGTGAAGAAATACCAGAAAAAACATTTAGCAATTTATTTTCTTTACATGCAGGAAACATGTTAATTGTCCTCAGTAAGAATAAGTGCACATTATGGGCATTAGAGGTAAACAAGAAAAAGTTGTGGATGCTACTGACCATGAGATTAGGTAATAGTTTCAGAACTGGGCTGCTAATTAACATTGCTTCTAATACAGAACATAACGTGTAATACACCGCTGCTCATACAGGGCTGTTGTATCATTAACTAGGAAAATGAAACAATTGATTTGAGACTTCCAGGGTCATGATGTCAACACAGGCAAGACATCACCACTTACATTATTTTGGTTGCAAGTATTTAATGAGGGGAGGGGCCAAGCATGGTACCTAGGGAGGTCCCGGATGGTATAAATCTGGCACTGGTTGCTGCATGTCTGTCCTAGATTCTATAATGTTTAGTTTTTGATATTTACAAAGAATTTCTTTCTTTTACAGCTGGTTGCTGTGCTGAGAGAGGTCAAGTATCTGTTAATCAGAGGTGAAGAGACAATACCAGATAGCGCCTCCAAGATCTACGAGAAACACGAGACATTGCGAATGTACAATGCCAACTTGGACCTGACGGTCGCTTGGTATAACAAGATCAGAGAGACCGTCCTGGAGGTGGAGTTCCCTCTCATCGAGGGCCAATTGGCAGACATCGACAAGCAGCTCGAGAGAGCGGAGAACAATCTCAATTGGAACGGAGATGGAGTCTGGGAATACATCCAAGACACCAGAGATAAAGTAGGCGAACATAGTATAAACTAGTATCAGAAAATTGCTATAAATTTGGTGATATTCAGTCCCAGGAGGGTGATATTATTATGAAGCCATTGATTTTATTTGGTAATGATTGCTTGATCTATAGTTACTGATAAATTTGTGATTACTCGCTAGATCTTAATTATTATTATTTATTATTATTACCCCGTTATTTATATAGCGCATAATCCGAAAGTTCTATGCGCTTTACTTAACCCTGGTCATTGGTAACTTGTCACACCTACACATCTTAAACATTCTGTTCCTCGATCATTTGAATATATTGCAATGACTGCTGCTAGAATTGTACCCAATGATTGGGATTTGCAATAATAAATGCAGATCTGTAGTAAAATATAGGATTATAACGATTGCTAGAGCTATCACCAATGATAGATTACACATATTGATAAATCTGTAGCCAATTATTGGTTGGTATGGAATTCTAGATCCATAATTATTTATAGCAATTTAAACCATGTACAGACCTGTAGCCAATTGTAGATCTATAATGATTGATACTAAGATCTATAACATGTAGTTGTACTGCTTGCTAGATCTATTGCCAATGATAGATTACAATTGATAAATCTATAGCCAATTATTGATTCATAATCATTCCTTCATCTTTAAATTGTAATCAGGATGTTACGCATGGTTTGCCATTGATAGGCTTGTAAAGACTTAATGTCTATGATGTCTATTGCATACACTGTATCTGTTATAATGGATAGATCAACAAACCATTGGAAGTTAGAGCCATGGCAAAATGTTCCGTGATGACTATTTTCTGTATATTTTGATATCATTTTGTCATCGATCACTTAACACTGTGCAGGTCTATGATATCGAAAAGAGGTTGCAGAAGACAAAAGACAACGTGGAGCAAATGAAGAAGATAATGGAAGACTGGTCTAAGTTGCCATTGTTTGAGCGAAAGGAGCTGAAGAACGACGCTCTGCTGTCATTGGACGACAGGGAAGAGAGGCTGAACAAGAGATATGCTGACGTCACGACTTCCGGAGAGAAGATTCACGCGCTGATGAAGGTACAGAAAACAGAAGACCTCTTCTAAGCATCACTTTTTTAAGCATCACACTTTTGCATATAGTAGCAAGGTTGTATTAGTGTCCCTGTTCTATGTACTTTTACTAATAGAATTAGAGGTTACATATATTTGCTTTTGCTTTTGCAGATGGATGTGAACTGACGAGCCATGTTTGGTACATTTTCTGTATTGATATATGTTTTCATCCTGAGACTTCAGTATTCAATGAAAGTGAATTATTGTAATTTCTTATTTTCATATTTTAAGCTGATTTTTTTTTAGCAATTGCCACTATGTGTGAAAATTGTTACTGATCATCCTTCTTTGTTTGTCTTGGTCATCATTTCCTTTATTTCTGTTTTTAATCTTTTCAGGAAAATTTGGAATTATTCAGAGGAGAAGCAGGGACAGATACTTGGAAGGCCTATGTTGATTATCTTGACGACATGGTCGTGGACGGGTTCTTTAACTGCATTCAGTGCAGTCTCAACTACATGCTGGAAAACACAGACACAAAAACTTGTAATTCTCCTCTCTTCGAGGCAAGACTAGAACTGCAGGTAAGTCGGTTTGTTGCGAGGTATTGCCTACTTGTAGAGTCTTTGCTCTGTCTATAGTCAGAGTCAAACAATCAGAGTCTACAGTCAAACAGTCTGATGTGTTAGTTCCAGTCAGTGTGCAGGGAATAAGTTTAGTGTTCATGTTTTGTGTAGAACTTTTGAGGATAAGTATTTAATGTTTATTTATTGTATGCAGTGAATAATTTAGTGTTCAAATTTTGTGTAGCAGTCTTGAGCAGTTCCAACCAGACTGCAGAGAGTAAGTTTAGTGTTCACATTTTGTGTAGGACTTTTTGAGGATAAGTATCTAATATTTAGTTGTTGTCTTTTTCACTACTTTCATTCACACATCAATCTGCCCATGGTCTCTTCACAGCTGCCTGATATGGTATTCAATCCATCACTAGACTATGGAGCTTCGGATGGCTTCTACGATCTGGTCGAAATGTTAGTCAGTGATATCTACAAAATGGCTTCCCTCGTCAAGAGATTGGCTCAACATAATGAGGTTGAACACTACCAGGTATAAGCATTTTTATTACTCTTGAAATGTTAGTGGATCGAAGACAGATAGAACCATAATGCTAGTAGGCATTACTACAGCAAGTTAATTTCCTGTCAGGCATCAACACCCCTCCCCTCCCCCCTTCTACCAATCAAATACTTGTGATATCCTGTCCCCCTACTATTCTTTTCTCCTCCCTTGAGTACAATAAAGTAACTGCTATTAATACTGCACAGTCATATTTTACACATTTACTCATTTTTCCTTACATCACATTATATTACATCAAACCTGAGGTATCTTGCACAAAGAAAATATCAGTAGCCCAAACATATCACAAGCTACCCCCAAAAATTGATCGAGCCTACACATTACAAATCCTTTCATATACATGGATGTAGAAGATTGATAGTTTTGCAATAATCCACCTATTTCTATGTTTTCTCTACTCCTACTTGTTTTGTTAAACTATGTGTCTGTACTTTTGTAGGCGGACTTGGAGGAGATGGTGGAACTGACAGAGATGAGGCAGGAGCTCATGGACAGGGTCCAGACGATCATGAACAAAGCCCAAGAGTATCGTAATTCATTCGACAACTACGCCTACCTCTGGGTGGATGACCGTAAGGAGTTCATGAGACAGTTCTTACTCTACAATCACGTCCTGACCACCGAAGAAATCGAAGCTCACGCAGAGGACGGTGTTCCTGAATCGCCACCGACATTGGATCAGTTCAAGGAACAGGTACGTTAATGCTTGTACAGGGACGTTCATCATTGCGAAAAATTGTTTGTGGCTTTTATCATCAATTTAAAACGCAGTTGAAAGCAATTGATAGACTTGTTAGAAAGAATGTAAAATACAAGTAAAGATTACAATTTTATAATCTCCTACAAGTGTTAGGTTTGAAAGAGCATAATCAGTATTTGAGAATTTGATTATGATGTCCCTGTGATTTGCTCTTGTGGAAACTAATTTCTAGACATGATTCTGCATTATGTCTGGATAATGTCTAATTGTTTGCATGCCATAACCATCGACAGTGATCATTTATTCACTGCATCATTCTTTGTACTTTATCTTCACCCATCTAACTCCCACGCTAGGTTGATACGTACGAGAAGATCTACTCTGAAGTGGATGAAATCGACGCCGTCCAAAGATTCGACAGCTGGTTCCGAGTGGATGGGAAACCTTTCAAACAAGCTCTGCTGAACATCATCAAGAAATGGAGCTTCATGTTCAAGCAACATCTTATTGACCATGTCACCAACAGGTACAAAATGCAAAGTTACAGTATGTAAATCAAATACTTTCTAGTCGTGGTGAAGTGATGAGCCATTAGTTATACGTCAAAGTGAAGATATTTGGGTCAAAGTGAAGATATTTGGACTTGAATTAATATGTCATGATAACAGGTGTGGACAAAATCATGCTAAAAGAAAGTTAACTTAGTGGGAAAACAAAAAAGTCTTCTTGTTGCTTCCCATTTTTGCCAATAAAATTTCATTCAGTGTGTCTTTTAGGATTCCTTTTGAACGTGAGACAGGGAAGGGAGTGAGGATGATTTTTTAACCATTCTGGTTGCTGTGGAGTTGTCAAAGTACAATTACCCTACAAGGGCAATCAGCTAAGTCTTAACAGCCAGTGTTTCATGATATAGGTGAACTTGTCATGGTACAATGGGGCTCTGCAGTATTTCAAAAGAGGGCGCTGCCATATCGGTATGATGTGCGTGATTGGTGTAAGCTACAGTTTAACAATCTCTGGCTCTGTTTTAAAGAGTAACACAAATTGGTGAAAGCGCTCACAAGCTACAAATACCTGATGAACTTGCTTATTGACTTCCTGCGTGATTGGCTAAAGCATGATTCCACTTGTGTAGTTTAGCCAAATGAAAACAAACATGCTTTGGAAAGAGCATGTTAACATCTTAAATTGTTAGCTTGACTTGGAAGTTCAAACTAATATGTTTCAAAAGATCTCTTCTACAAAAATTACGAACAAAATTACATATACTAAAATGGTGATCGAATCATCGTACAACTTGTCAAGTCTTGTGGAACTACTGTAGGTAGGACCAATATGATAGCGCCCTCTGTTTTTTGAGTTGGGGCTGAAAAATCATCTCGGGCATATCGATTCTTTCTATAGCTCCACATGCATTACCTTACACTGAAAACCCTTTCATTTACCATTTTTTATTTTTCCCCTCAGTCTGAGCGAACTCCAAGAGTTCATCAAGTTGGCCAATTCTGGCCTGGGTGTTTCAGTAGAGGAAGGCGACTACAACGGGTTAGTAGACGTGATGGGTCACCTCCTTGCGGTCAAGGAGAGGCAGTCCGCCACGGACGAGATGTTTGAGCCGCTGAAGCAGACCATCGAACTTCTCAAGACATATGACCAGGAGATGTCTGAAGAGGTTCACACACAATTACAGGTCAGGATTAGCACTCAGTCTGATAACATCTTTTCAGGAAAAGGGCTTTTCAAGCATGGTATTAAACAGAATTTTTAAGTCATGTATTAGACAGGAATGTTTGCGAGAAACATATTAGAAGATAAACAAAGAGCATCACAAGTCCAAGTTCCATTTGCTCTGTTGCTGACAAGAACATTTTTTTAAATAAATTTGATTAACAGTTTTTCCTTCTCTGTGAAATTTTGAAACCCACTCAAAAGGTTGAAGATATTAGATCTTAGTGCAAATCGTAGCTCTACTCATTAATTGGGTTCATTCTAACTAATGTACTGCAGCAATCACTGTGACAGGGTTTATCTCTCATAGATTATGACAAACCGTTTAAATTTACCTCATGGTAAACCTTGCTAAAATTGCATGTTATTCTCCTCGTTATTTTTGTCTTGTTTAGAATTGTGTCATTTCTTCCACATTACTATAGGCAGATTCTCAATTTATCAAACCGTTAATTGATGCGTAGTCAAGTTTTCAATTCCAAACTGTTACCAAACTTTGCTGGTTCACTCCTTAAATTAACAAATTGAAGAAACATTTGTAATAAGTATGTTTGTTTATCAAATTCTGTTTCTAGCATAAATCTTTCATTTGTTTTATTTTGTTCCCCATTGCAGGAACTACCAGAACAGTGGAACAACTCAAAGAAGATATCCATCACTGTTAAACAGCAGGTTGCACCACTGCAGGCTAACGAAGTCTCCATCATCAGGAAGAAATGTATCACATTTGATGTAAGTATTCCTTTCTTTAAGATAAATTCCTTTTGGTTTTGCGTTATTTTTTTTTCTTCAATATTTTCACCAGACCTAAAATGACAATATGAAGAGCTCTTGATTTATTCAGCAAATTATAATCAATGTCAGGGATGAGGAGAAGTAATAATGATGCTAAAGCCATATGTTGGTATTTTAATGTCTTGTCCAGAACCTTTTGCACAATTCATTTATGTAAAGAACAGTAATCCTTGAGTATTAAATGGTATTTGTCATTGGTCTATTTTACAGGTTCAACAGCATGAGTTCCGAGAGAGATTCAGGAAGGAGGCACCTTTCATCTACACTTTCGAAGGACCCTACAATGCCCTTGACAAAGTATGTCACTTATTTAATACATTTCTGTTTTATTGCTGATGGAATCAAATCTTCCTTAAATAATAATTTAGTGTTTAGATTATCTATAGCAATTGCCAGGTTTAAAATATTTGAGTGTGCTATCTCTTCTGTGTACAGAGATTGCTATAGAACCATTGCAATTATGTTACAGTTAGACCAGTTTGAATAACATTTTGAATTGCTGTACCAGGTCAAAGAAATTCCCTGATATGAGATGATTTACTATGGTCCAAATTAAAAGAAATATTGAGTTGCACTGTCTACTAAACTGTTACTTATACTTCTTGTGACTAATCTGCAATGTTTCAGAGAATCTTTGACATGGAGACTTATATTTTGTACCAGATGGATAATTCACTCATCTGGGATGATCATATTATCACTTCAATAATATATTTTGCCACAGAAGCTTCAATTTTGCTGTTTTTTTTAAAAATTCAATTGCAGTGTCATAGAGAAATCTTTGACATGGAGACAGAGATGGCAGCACTGAAGGAATCGGCAGGTCTCTTTGAGGTCAACCTGCCCGATTACAAGCAGCTGAAGGCTTGCCGCAGGGAGGTGCGACTCCTCAAGGTCCTGTGGGATGTGATCTTCCTGGTGAGGTCCAGCATCGAGGACTGGAAGACCACCTCCTGGCTAGAGATCAACGTGGAACAGATGGAGATGGATTGCAAGAAGTTTGCCAAAGACATCCGTAGTCTGGACAAGGAGATGAGAGCCTGGGACGCGTACAACGGTGTAGACGCTACCGTCAAGAACATGCTCACCTCCCTCAGAGCCGTGTCTGAACTGCAGAACCCAGCCATCAGAGACAGGCATTGGCAGCAACTCATGCAAGCCACATCGGTAAAATACATAATATATTTATTGATTCTCTTTGGAATGTATTTTTTTCCTGGCTGGGGAGGTGTGGCGGAGGTGGGGCAGAGGTGGGGGGAGGGGGGAGAAATAAGCAGAATAAAGCTAGAATACTCCCTTGGTGTGGGAATTGAGTGGGAGCGGGAGATGAAGAGGGCATCTCTACCAGTTCATATTTGTTTTTTTGGTATTAATCATAACATCAGGGTTAAATTAGAGATACACATTTTGATACAATTTTAGCTGGTGTCCTTTCCATATTTTTTTGTTAACTCTTATAACCTTTTTTATTAGAGTCAGGATGAATCTTCCTGATTAGGAATAAATAGGATTAGGATTCCTGATCAGGATCTTACTGATTGCCAAAATTTTAGATTAGTACGTTACTCAATTCACTTCATATTCTCTCCTCCTCCTCCTCC
The DNA here is from genome assembly GCA_020650975.1 of Apostichopus californicus. NCBI lineage: Eukaryota > Metazoa > Echinodermata > Holothuroidea > Aspidochirotida > Stichopodidae > Apostichopus > Apostichopus californicus. The sequence goes on along the minus strand of JAIPMN010003075.1, from coordinate 34,438 downwards.
TCCTCCTCCTCCTCCTCCCCCTCCTCCAATTACCAAGCCTATTTCTGACTTTGTTTTGAAACTTTACAGGTCAGATTCGTTATGGATGAAGATACCACGCTGGCAGATCTCTTGGCTCTTAACCTTCACGAATTTGAAGACGAGGTCAGAAACATCGTCGACAAAGCGGTCAAGGAAATGAGCATGGAGAAGGTACTGAAGGAGTTGGACAATACCTGGTCGGTGATGGAATTTGAATATGAGAGACATGCGAGGACTGGTATCTGCAATCTCAAGTCCAGTGAGGAATTGATTGAGACCCTGGAAGAAAACCAGGTAATTATTTAACTGCTTGAAATTAGCCTCATTGTCTATAATCTGCATGATTGGTATCATCGCTTGCAAAATTGTAAAATTGAATAACTCTGGTTTGAACCTGCAAATTTAGATTTGTTTAACTTTATAGTTGTGTCATGCGCAGTATGATTCATCACCTACTTGATCATTCTCGTAAAAATGGTGCAGTGTTTGGTTTCATGAAGTAACACCGATTACATGTGAGTTGTTATTCAAGATACAATTGTTTGGTTTTTTCAATGTTTGCTCTAATCTAAAAAATTGCATCGATTTTTAAAACCTGATGTAAAAACTTAATGTTTTTTTTATCCCTGTCCAAATAGGTACAACTGCAAAATTTGATGACATCCAAATACATTGCACATTTCCTGGAGGAGGTATCAGGCTGGCAGAAGAAACTATCCACTGCTGACTCTGTCATAAGTATCCTCTTTGAGGTACAGAGGACCTGGTCCCATCTGGAGAGTATCTTCATCGGTTCGGAAGATATCAGGAAACAGCTGCCGGAAGACTCCAAGCGTTTTGATAGCATCGATTCAGACTTCAAGGTCGGTGAACTTGCTCTCCTTGTAACCTGGAGGAACTTTCCTTCATTAAGTTCTTCGAACATTGTGTCTGTAAGACTTGTTTTGGGCTTTTTTAAGTCTTGTAGGCCGAGAAATGGGTTTCACTTAATACAGATGATATGATGTCTCAGGCCTGGATTAAAGAGAAAAGATGTCAAGTTTTCCTTGAGTAATCTACTTTCTGGTTTCAAGTTGCTCAAATGGTTAACTTTTCTTGCATGGTTGATGCATAAGGAGGTGCACACTGAATGCTATCACTGTAAATAAACTGGTTTTTTAATCAGCCAGATTTAGAGGGTAATTTGTTTTCATTGGACAAGAGATTTTTGTTTCTCAGATAACCTGATGAATATTTATCATTCAGACCATCCTACTGAATTACAATTGTAAATGTCTCTTCCACTAGAGATACTTATTTTGCCCAAATGTCACATAATATTTTCCATTTCTCCTGTTTCAAGATATTTTAGAAATTTGTTTGCCAAGTTCAGGTTGTTATGAGTGAAATATTCTATCCTCCTGGTTTTGCTGTTATCACTCCAGTAAATACAAAATAGAAAAACTGTAACAGAGAAATATATTGTTATTATTATCAAGTTTATAGGATTAATGTACATACACATCTATGGTTTCGTTTTGATGAGTTTTTTTTAAATTTTTTTTGATGTTTTTGATTGTTGCAGGAACTGATGGCAGATGCTGAGAAGACTCCAAATGTTGTCGAGGCAACCAACAAGCCAGGTCTATACGATAAATTGGAAGAGCTACAAATAAGGTGAGACATGTTATAACACAAATCATATTTATATCTTATAGGTCATACCTTTATGCAATAGAAGGAATCAATTTGTGACAGGGAGTAAAGTGTGTTAGGAATCATAGTTATGTTGTTGAACTTATACTCCTGTCAAAACATAAGGAACCAGGAACAAGCTGGTGACTCATGTGACATCACAGATTTGATGAAAACCTCCCCGTGTTGACATTTCTTGTGTTTCATTCAGCACTTTACATCAGTTGTGCATAACATATAAGATCTACATCTTCAATAAAACATGAGGACACAATTGTATCTTTAGCTTAATGTTGAAAAAAAATGCTAGTAATATGATTAGCTGATTTCTTTGAAAGACCCAAAATAACTGCATTTTCTGCAGCAGAAAATGACAGAATGATTGTATCCGTGAGAAGGTTCACCCTAAAATCCTGATGATTTTGTAGTTGAAATACTCATGATTACATCAAATGCTTTTCACAATGCTCTTGCCCAAAAGGTTCATCCTTTCATTTTTCCTTTCATTTCTTTTCTTTCTCCATCATAGTTTGACTGTTTGTGAGAAGGCCTTAGCAGAATACTTGGAGACCAAGAGGCTCGCCTTCCCAAGGTTCTACTTTGTGTCGTCTGCTGATTTATTGGATATCTTGTCCAATGGCAACAATCCAAGCCTGGTGAGTCATTACCATCTGGTTTTTATCTGGTAATATAAACATCTCCCGTCATGCAAAGTCGTTCAACGCATAATAATTATTACATAATTTTGTTAGTTTCTGCATTTATATCACAGCATTCAATTTGTAGCAAATATCAACATTTTGGCATTCGATGCTGACGTAATATAGAGGCAGACCAAATTTGGGTTCTAGTAGTTATCATAAAGAACCGATTATGCCCATTTAGAGCATATTTTTTAAGGAACTTTTTGGGGTTGTCAGAAGAGCAAATTTAATTGTCCAAAATAATGTAAGTAAATAACAATTATGTATATGCAGGAGAGATGTGAAGGTTTGGTATAATAGAACTGAAGAAAAAGAAAGAGGATACCAATTTATCATTTTATGTATTTTTTTTCTTTTCTTTTTTTCACTTTTATTTGGGAATATTTAGTTATGATGCAATCTGAACTTGATATAAACAACTAACCATTGGCCCGATCCTTTGAAATTGATTGAAATGCTTTATTTCCACTGTAAACATACTAATTTCAAACAGAGGTAAAAATAATAATATGAAAGTTGACTGTACTTACAGTTATAGTTTTACAATGTTATCAACCATATATGGAAAAGAAAGATACCTGGCAAATAGCCAAGATAATCCAGACTTTCCATAATATACACAGTGTCCATCCATAATAGGTTTTTACCATTATAATGAACCTTTGTACCTTGATACTGGAAAAAAACATTTAGACTGATAAACTTCATAAGTAAAGATATCTTATTGTAACATTTCTCTTTACTTTTTCTTTTTTCTTAACTCCAGGTCCAGAAACATTTGTCCAAGTTGTTTGACAACATGGCCAAGCTTAAATTCATCAAAGACGACGATGATAACGACACTAAGGATGCCCTAGGAATGTACAGCAAGGAAGGAGAGTATGTGGATTTCGACGAAACCTGTGAATGTTCTGGCCAGGTAAGAATCAAAATCACTGTTAGGAAATCTTTGAAATGGCTTTTCATTTTGGTCGTGATGAAAACCCTGGAATAAGGTGATGGTAATAAAGTTTGGTTTGGGAAAAGCAAAAATGTGAGAGACAATGCAACACAGGACTTTGTGATGTCATTTTGGCATTTAGGAAGAGGTTTGACTAAACCATCTGATGCAAGGGTGAGAGCTATAACTAAGTTAATCAATGTAGTAGTATTTTATAATATTTTCTTTGGCCTCTAGGTGGAAGTTTGGCTGAATCGTCTCATGGACAGTATGAGAGCTACGGTGAGAGCCTCCTTCTCTGATGCAGTGGTCGGCTATGAAGAGAAGCCTCGCGAGCAGTGGTTGTACGACTACCCTGCTCAGGTCAGTCTTGCGTCTACCCAAGTCTGGTGGACCACAGAAGTCAACATAGCCTTTGCACGTCTGGAAGAGGGTCACGAAAACGCCATGAAAGATTACAACAAGAAACAGGTTAGGTTTTTATAACTCATTTATAATTCTTTTCATTTGTTTGGTGTTGTCTGTTCATGCTTTACCATTTGTTATTATTGTTACTAGGTGAACTCTTGATAACTTTAGGATTTTTATTTTTCGTTTCTTGATTTGTTCAATACACTTATTTTGGTAGTACTATTATCCTTTATTTCCCTTTCAAACTATTTAGTTACCTAATTTTCACCTGGTAGCTCCAATACTTTGTAGCAAATCGTAAAAACCCTGCTTTAGCCCAGCAGTGCAAAAGAATTCTGCAAATCACAATCGTCACAAACAGAGCCTCACTAATATGAATATTTAAAAGCCATCACTTATGGTCGCAGAATTCTTTTGTGTAGTTTCTTGCCTTTGCACCTTCAAACTAGTTTGCTAGCTTCAACTGGTGCAGGTTTTGTATACGTATTGTGAATCCCGCAAATATGTCCAGATGTCTTTCATCAACTGAAGGAAAGTGTATGGTCTTCTTCATCTTCTACTTCATTCTTTGTTAAAAGAAAATCTCTCTCTTTATCATATTCTTATTTCCAGACAAAGTCTGTACAGTCAATGTCAAGGTTGTGATTTCTCTGTGAAATAGTCTTCTTTAAAATGTGACTTGCTTTATCATGTTCAGTTCCCTTTATAATTTAATTATATATGTTTTTTCTCTCTCAATGTATAGATCCTACAGTTGAACACCCTGATCGGCCTCTTGGTGGGTAACCTGAGCAGGGGAGATCGTCAGAAGATCATGACCATCTGTACGATCGACGTCCACGCCAGAGACGTGGTGGCCAAGATGATCATCATGAAGATTGATAATTCCCAGGCCTTCCAGTGGCTCTGTCAGCTCAGACACAGATGGGACGACGAAGCCAAACACTGCTTCGCAAACATCTGCGACGCTCAGTTCAAGTATTCCTACGAGTATCTTGGAAATACCCCTCGTCTCGTCATCACACCCCTTACTGACAGGTACGTACCAGATCGGCAACAAATTTTAATAAAAAAAAGTATAAGACTTCACTCGGTGATTGAGTTTTGTATTAGCAAAGATCTTGATTCCCAAGTTAAGTTGCTATATTTGTCTCTCTGAATTGAACCCTATATTCCTCTTATGCTTACTGATCTGCTTAACCACTTTTGAAGGAGAGAAAATTCCTTATTTTTGAAAGAGACAAGAGAATGTTTTCTGCTTTCATAATTTGTGTTCAATTTCTGAGCATGTTTTTTCACCTAATATGGATTTTTTTTTAATGATATTTCATTTTGGTTTTAGGTGCTACATCACCCTCACCCAATCACTTCATCTGACCATGAGTGGTGCCCCGGCAGGTCCTGCTGGAACCGGGAAGACAGAAACCACCAAAGATTTAGGCCGTGCACTCGGTATTCAAGTCTATGTCTTCAATTGCTCTGAGCAGATGGATTACAAGGTATCTTGGAATTATTCTCTTCAAATTAATACTTCATATTTCTGTTCAAATTTGTCCTGATTTTGTGCATCATATAGTATGGTACTTTATTATCGTAAAAGTTTGTTTGCTGTGTTGTGATAAATACAACATATCAGTGTAGTTTTCTCTTTTTTTCTTTATGAGCAGTTATGGCTACTTCTACACAGAACTTGGTAATGTCTATATTCACATTGTGGCAACTGCCCCCTCCAAAAAAAGCAGAGATCAAAAAAATTAGTACTTTTTGCTGCACATATTAAAGTATTGTATTTTTGTTGTGGATAAAAAAGAAGTAATGTTGAACTTTCATATCCACTTCAATTTTTTTCTTTGTGGCAAGGAAACTGTAAATCAAGTAAACAGATGTACAACTTTCATTTCCTGATTAGATTGTGTCTGTTTTGACATTGTGGAAACGTCATCAGAAGAATGTGGCAGATTATTTTCTTTTCTGCTAAAATTGTAATAATGCAAAATCTATAAAGTAAAACAAACAAATATTACTCATCATGGTCAGTGAACCTATGTAACCTATATTAACTATTGTCTTCTTTTATCTGACAGTCTTGTGGTAACATCTACAAAGGTCTAGCTCAGACGGGTGCATGGGGTTGTTTTGATGAATTCAACCGAATCTCAGTAGAAGTCTTGTCAGTGGTTGCTGTCCAGGTGAGTTTGTAAACTATTAACTTGAAATTGACTGTTTCTGCTTTCACATTTCCAAATCGATTATTACATATTGTACTTGTAGTCCCTTCAGCGATTAGTAATCCTACAAAGAGAAATTATGAAATTACAACTTCCTTTGGAGACCCACATACTTGAGCTTTCTCTCAACTTTTTGGAGGCTCAAGTACTATGTCTACTTTCCTCAACTTGCTGTGTTTGATTTTAAGCCCAATGAAATTATTGATTTGCGAATTATCAAGCCACATTAAATACTGGCAGGCGATCATAGTTTGCTTATGAAATACTGCTTGTCCCTCCAAAGGCTTTCATCCTAGACAAGCAAACATACATATTAAAATTCCAGTTCTTTGAGAGTTGCATACGTTACCTTTTCTCAAACTTTTGTTTGAGACCCACAAGTTGTCTCAAATTGCTCAGTTAATCTAAAGCCCAATTACATCATTGCTGTACAAATATCAAGCAACACTAGCATTTGTGCAGAACAGAGCACCAGTCACTTGATTGCAGAACATACAGTACTAACACAAAGAGCAATAAATGTTCAAGATAATTTTAACAAAGTAAACACATCTTTTTTCCAGATTTTATAGACACAAAAAGCAAATTTTGATCACTGATATTAGACTGAATGAAACAATTTGCATGGAAATTGACTCAATTATTGTTTTAGGAACCAATATACATCCCATAATTTTGGTTTTTAATATCAGGTGAAAACTGTTCAGGATGCAGTGAGAGACAAGAAGAAGAGGTTCAACTTCCAAGGGGTGGAGATCAACCTGGTTCCCACCGTGGGTATCTTCATCACCATGAACCCAGGATATGCTGGCAGAACTGAACTACCAGAGAACCTCAAGGCTCTCTTCAGGTAAACATCATCATTTATCTTCCACTTTTTGTCCCAATTTTGGTTGAGTTCTGCAAAATTGAAAATAGTTTTCTTCTAGTGTGCTGCTACCACAGTTTAAATAACTTACTTTGCCTCAGCCAGTATTTAAAAAAAAAATTTGTTGCAGCACTGTTATTATGGTGGTAAAAAACAAGGTTATATTGCACAAAGTCTACCAAATATTGCTTTCTGTTTGCCAGCTGTGTTTTTCACTTTTCAAAATAAAGGATTTCAAATAAATTTTCAACCTTGAGTTTATCATTTTGAATTGTTATTTTCATGAAGACGGTTGTTGGTATATCAGTTTAGAACTTTTCGACTTGAATATTTTTGAATTTGCTCCTTTAATTTACCCCTGTATTTTCTCTTGCAGACCATGTGCTATGGTGGTTCCTGATTTTGAACTGATTTGTGAAATTATGTTGGTGGCTGAGGGTTTCTTGGATGCTAGACTTTTAGCCAGAAAGTTCATTACCCTGTACACACTTTGTAAAGAATTGCTGTCCAAACAGGTAAAGTTTACCTCGGTCTATCCCATGCTTAAATCAACACGATTATACCAAATATATATGTATGGGGTATCTGAACATGATCAACATTGTAGGTATAGCCATCTATGAATGGGACAAAATATTTTCAACTCCAGCTATGATCTCACATATAAGGGTTTAAGGATAAATAAGCAATCATTGTATTCTGTGATTTCTGTGTCCTCTAGGTGGTCTTGCAATAAAAATAAATAGTAAAACTATGTATGTATTATTTTAGATCCTCCTGCAAGCAGGAACTCGCGAAGAAGCCTCATTGGCTTATCAAAGCCGCAAGCTGACCAAAGTCAGTCTCTTACATTCATATTTATCGTCCATGATTATGAATTGTCAATTGTCAACAACTCTGTAACTGGACGACAGACATTAATCTTGGAGTGACTCAAACCAGAGACCTTATGATTGGAAGGCACAGGCGTTAACCATTGAGCTAACACTCCATGTGTTAAAATTATCTAATAGTAGTGAAATTAATATTGCTCAAAGATGTCACCTTTGGCAATACTTTACTATGCTAATATTAAAATGTGAAAAGAGCAGAAATGAAAATTATGATGAAAATTTTTCCACTTCTATACAAAATCTGCTCTTCATACCGGTTTGTTCGAACGATCTACCACACATTATATGTAATTGTAGAGATGCAGCATACATTTCTTTAACATTTTATTCATATCTGCTGTTTCATGTGATCAACAACATTTCGATAACATTGGTGGTGACACAGTTTTTGCATTGTGTTTACAAATATACTTATATTATTCTCTCAGGACCACTACGATTGGGGTTTGAGGGCCATCAAGTCCGTCCTCGTGGTTGCGGGATCTCTGAAGAGGGGCGACCCAGACAGACCAGAGGACCAAGTTCTGATGAGAGCCCTGCGTGACTTCAACGTTCCAAAGATCGTCACCGACGACACTCCGGTATTCCTGGGCCTGATTGGGGATCTCTTCCCAGCTCTGGACGTACCTCGTCGACGGTCCCCAGACTTTGAAAAGGTGGTGAAGCAGTCGACATTGGACTTGAAGCTTCAAGCAGAGGACAGCTTCATCCTGAAGGTGGTGCAACTGGAGGAGCTCTTAGCCGTCCGACATTCGGTGTTTGTGATTGGTAATGCAGGCACAGGAAAGTCTCAGGTCAGTAGAATAGTAGTATCTAGAGTAGGTTAAAGAATAACATGAAAATAGGACATCTTCCATTGTCAAAGATAATATCATGTGTCATATGTGACATCACCAATGAGGTTTAAGCAGGGTACACTTGTCATCCTAGAACCAAATAATTGTCCTGTAGTTGAAACCTTCACACACCAGGGAATAATTTATTGTTCAAATTTTGTGTAGTATTTTTATCTGTAAAGTACTATGCGTTTTCCTGTGTTGTCATAATTTCATGACGTTTCAAGGAAAGCTTGCTGTTTTTAAAGAAAGGTGCATGCAAGTGTAATCATAAACGTAACTTTACACATTCCAGTAAGAAATAATACACTCATTTCATTTCCAGATATCTGAAATCAGCACAATCATACCATGTTAATAAATATCATATACTCTGCTGAAATGAATTAATCGTGTTATATTAGACTTACACCCATTGCTAAATGTGCATCCCATATTTGTCACCTTGTACACTTAATGAATATTCAACAGGCTTTATTCATACCCAAATTGCTCTCACCTCCGTAGGTGCTGAAAGTGCTGAACAAGACGTACGCCAACATGAAGAGGAAGCCCGTCATGCATGATCTCAACCCTAAAGCCGTCACCAACGACGAGCTCTTTGGGATCATTAACCCTGCCACTCGTGAATGGAAGGATGGTTGGTACCATTTTGTTCAGGCCTTCCAGCCACACACAGCACCAAATTTGATCTCGCTACTTTCGCAAACGAGGTTCAATCGTTCTGTGAAAGACTAACACGTTTTGAGTTTGGGTTGTGAGTGGTTTCAACTAACTGATTTTTGAATAGTTGCAGTGGCAAAGTTGGTGTGTTCCAAATACCAAACAAAGTTGAAGGGATGATTTGTTTTCATTCCCCCCTTTCTTCACCTGTCACTCTCCTTTCCTGCACCATCTTACACATGCTAAACTGCTGTTCCTTAACATTTACATTTCAACTTCCTCTTCTCGTCATGTTGAATATGTCTTATTTCTCATCATGTTGCATTTACTCATGTTTGCTGTTTTTCTGCATCAGAAGTAACTAAAACCTCTAATTGTGATGCTTTTGAGTGAATCGTAGTAAACGCTTTTTCTCTCATTGTACAATTTAGAAAAGCTTGCAAGTTTTAGATTTTCAGAAACTGCACCCGAATTCTTTATCGTTTTTAGAAGAAAAAAAATCTTTCACACTAACCTAATTTTTAAATTTGAAATTTATTGCAAACTGAGAGAGATGCAAAAAAAAAAATCTTACCGCAGTGGTTCACTTCATGTGGAAATTTGTAGTGGTAGATGATGTTTAACGAGAGTTTGCTCACTTTTTGTGTGTGCTTTCTTAACTATGTGTTCTTATTGAACTAAACATGTCTCGTACTTGTATTTTTGCATGTCAATTTATTGCTGTTGTGTGTTCCATAATATATGATTTCAGGATTTTTTTTTCGTAATTGGACACCGTTTGATCATTGCGTTGTGAATTCATTTTAAAAGCCTTGTGTGTTTTATTGCTGCAACAACTTTCAATGTTTCTCTTACTATGCAAATATGTTAGTAAGATATTGATTATTATAAATCCCCCGACTGCCCAAAATATATGACATATATAGACAATAAGACAATATGACATATATATGTAAACAATAGTGTTGTGGTATCACTGATGGACATTAGCATTTGCTTTTGCTTGTACCTAAACCTGAGTTAATGTGAGTGGGATTGTATCTGCGGACAGCCATCATCATTCATTATGAGAGTTTAGGAGATGTATAGAATTCAAATGTTCACTAATGTAGAGAGAACTAGAAAAAGAATCGTTCGTAAGGCAAATTGTTAAATAAAGATTGTGACAATAACAACAGCACCAAGATAGAAGTGAATAAAATGAATATTAATCTGATGCTGGTGACATATTCCTACTTATAAACTGTTCAAAACAATTTCCAAAACCTCCAAAAAATATTTCATGAAAATTATTACCCTGTATCTTCATGTTGTTATCAAGTGCATGGTGCCACTTCATTTCGTGTGTGTGTATATCTCAATCACTTGGGACTATTTTCTAATGCTAGTATCCACTCTATACTGTCTCTGATATCATGCTTCAAAGCATGTGTACTGACAGTATGAACAGTTCTGAACCTGTCTCTTGTAAGGAACAGAATATTCATACTGTCAGTACAGACTGCTTGGAAGCATGATATGAAAATTACAGTATAACTAAACAAAGCATGTTCCAATTGCTAGTTGCTAATATTGAGTAGATTAGCTGATATGATAGATATATTCTTCATACAAGTCTGGTCACCCATTGCTTATCCTCCACATACTTTCTCCATATATATATGCATGTAGTGATAGATATATGTATTCCCTGTAACATGGCTTACCCTCTCCTACATCCTCCATATATATATATATATATATTTCTATGTATTCCCTGCAACATTGCTTACCCTCTACTTACATCCTCCATATTTATATATATCTATGTATTCCCTCTTCACCCTCTATAAATGATCCCTTCAGGTTTGTTTTCTGTGATCATGCGTGACATGAGTAATCTCACTAGCGATGGACCCAAGTGGATCGTTCTTGATGGTGATATCGATCCGATGTGGATCGAATCTTTGAACACTGTGATGGATGACAACAAGGTAAAGTCTTTTTGAGTTTTATTCATTTAATGACGGGGAACATTTGAAGACGTGTCTCCCCCATCCCTACCTCTCCCATCTCCATTGGTTGACAGAAAAATATACAGATAAATTGTAGGTGCAATGATGGGGTGAAAAAGTAGATTCAATGTTAGCAACATACTGTGAACTAGTGCATTTTAAACATATGCGGTGAAAGGTTATACCATGATGATGAATATGTCAAAGGGCAGCTAAAACAGGAGAGCAGGGTGTTAATCAATGCTTTGCGTACCAATGAGAGGAAACGTGGTCTGGTACCACCTACATACCGCAAAATTCAGGCATGCCAAGTTTTCAAGTGGGGGAAGGTTTTATACAAACATTCAAATTCATTTTCCTATTGAAGAATGAAATATTCCCAACAAACAGTAACTAACTTGCCATCATAAATCCTTCACTGGGATGTAGGTGATAACTTTGTCCAGTAACAGATTTAGTCTGTCGGGTTCTCACTCATGAATGAAACATTTGCTATCAGTCAATAACGCTCCGATTAAACCCTCTCTGGGGTGCAGGTGTTGACTCTGGCCAGTAATGAGCGTATTCCACTGACACCGACCATGCGCCTGTTGTTTGAGATCAGTCACCTCAGGACTGCAACGCCGGCTACCGTTTCCAGAGCTGGAATCCTCTACATCAATCCTGCAGATCTTGGCTGGAATCCGTAAGTCCTTGAAATATATTCTGGATCAATTTTATTGTAAAATCGTTTGGTTTTTTATTTAGTTCTTGAATGTCAGCACTGGGTGACAATTAGTGATATAGTAGAAAAGGGGATGTTGGGAGGGGGAGTGGGGGGGGGAGATGCTTAGCAGTGTCATTCTGAACACATATAGACCACTAAGTGTCTTAAACCATTTTAGGGACATGGTAGGGTATTGATGGGTATTTTGAGTTTGTGGACTTTTTCTTAGTTCATCAGCATTGCCCCAAACTATACTAGAAAGTCAGATATTGGTCAGTCATACTTAACTTTTCGACAAGATTTTACTGTCACTCTAAAAGTAATTACCAGCAATGAGACAATTGATAGTCTTTCAACACGATAGCCAAAGTACTTTTGTAAACTTACAATAAGTTTCAACATGCTAAATAATTGGGGTTACAGATATCACTCAAACATGTCTCTCTTATTTAGTTATTGAATGTCAGCACTAGGTGGCTACAGATATGTATGTATGTATATATTTTAGATCCTCCTGCAAGCAGGAACTCGCGAAGAAGCCTCATTGGCTTATCAAAGTCGTAAGCTGACCAAAGTCAGTCTCTTAGATTCATATTTAACGTCCATGATTATGAATTGTCCGTTGTCAACATCTCTGTAACTGGACGACATACATTAATCTTGGAGTGACTCGAACCGGGGACCTTATGATTGGAAGGCACCCATAATCACTGAGCTAACACTCCACATATCACTTAACAAACTTGTCTCTCTTATATACCTCGGCAGTGTGGTAACAAGTTGGATCGATACAAGAGAGGTGCAGTCTGAGAGGGCTAACCTGACCATTCTCTTTGATAAGTACCTTCCATTGGTACTGGAGACCATGAGGGTCAGATTCAAGAAGATCATCCCCATTCCAGGTAAGAATCACCAGGGCCAGTTTACACCGATGTGGGGAAGGGAGGGGCTTTTACAAAACAATTTTTCAACCTTTCTTCATCATGGCTGTACTATGCCATCTTGTCTACATAGAGGATTTAATATTTCTCCTGGCTGAATTTGTAAACTCTTTAATGTCCTGAACTGAAAGAGGTCTGTTGGTTTATTATGTCATGGATAATTTTCATGTACGATAGTATTCTTCCCTAAGGGCACTGATAATTACAATCATACTACAATACATTTTAAGATATCTGTTCTTGTTTCTGACATCTCTGTGGTATCTTTTCATTTTCTACAGAACAAAGTATGGTGCAGATGTTGTGCTATCTGCTGGAATGTCTCCTCACCCCAGAGAACACTCCACCAGATTGCCCCAAGGAACTCTATGAACTCTACTTTGTCTTTGCCTGCATTTGGGCATTTGGTGGCTCCATGTTTCAAGATCAGGTCAGTTAATGTAATAATAATAATGATGTAAAACTGAAATTTTTTAACGGTGGTCTGATCATCCAAAAATAAAAAATTTCTGTTCTGCCAAACGAAAGTGGCTTTGGAGGTCATCTGGTGGATGACTAGTTGTTTAAATCAAATTTGGATTTGCATTATAACTAACTTTGTATTACCTCAATTTGGTCAAATAATAAATTGGTATCACTTTGGAGTGTATACCAAAATAAAACAGAAAAACAGTGGTAGGACCTATGATCCACACAAAGGAGAGTGTTACTGGCCCACAGTTGGTTCTATTCACACAACATAGACATCACTGCTACAGTGTACATATCGGGGGCTCTTTGTAAGATTGCTATTATTTTTCGGACGACCAAATGGTTTCGACCTGGTTGACAAACACCATTACCATGGCATAGATCAAATTGCAATAAAGAGGCTGGCCATTTCAAGGATCTGTCTTAAAAGACTGCTTATTTTACATTGTTTTTCCTCCCTACCATGCAATGCATACCGACAAAGCTCTATGAACCACCCAGTTGTGCAACCTTTTCTTGGTTTTGTGGTTAAGGCAGAACAATACGAAGAGGGATCTTTGTTACACCCCACCCTCATGCCTTATGGCTCTTGGAAGAGTAGTACACCCCCCACCCCACACTCCCATGCACTTCCACAGGGTATCACTCTCCTCTCACCTGATCCTCTCACATCTTCACTCTTGGGGTCAAGTCCCTCCTGTGATGTAAAATGAAACGCTTCATTTTCTTGATGTATTACAGTATATCTTAAAATTAATATTGTTAATGGCATTGTGTCTGGAATTATTCTGCTCATTCTTCTGCTTGTTCTAAATGTCCTTTTTTTTCCCTCAGCTATATTTGAATTTCTTTCTTTTTTCTTGTAGCTTGTAGATTATAGGGTTGAGTTCACTAAATGGTGGGTGACTGAGTTCAAGACCATCAAATTCCCAGGCCAGGGAACTGTATTCGATTACTACATCGACCAGGAATCCAAAAAATTCCTCCCTTGGACTGACAGGGTGCCAAAGTTTGAGCTGGACCCAGAGATGCCCCTGCAGGTAGGGAGGAGAAATTATGTGAACTTTTGAAAATCATTTGTGAAATGTTGCTTGTGTTTATTTTTTGTGTCATGCCTCAGATCAGGAAAAGACAGTGAATGGTTAATATTGCTACAGGTATATATCAATCCCATGATACCTCTCCTCAGGCTTAAATTGAATTAGGATGTCAAATTATCATCCCACGGTGGGGAATGATGTTCAATGAGTGCGTATTGGCCTAAAAATTGTCCGACAGGGGACATATGCCACCCCCTCCCCCCCCCCCACTACCTGGATATGACTGGGTCTGAATATAATGCCTTTGGGATCTTAAACATTATAATTACTTGTAATATCTGACAAGATATTTGATTCCATTGATTCCAGGCTGTCTTGGTACACACTGCTGAAACGACTAGACTGCGTTTCTTCATGGACTTACTGATGGCCAGGGGAAGACCTGTGATGCTGGTCGGTAACGCAGGTCTCGGCAAGAGTGTCCTGGTAGGGGACAAGCTGTTAGGACTGAATGACGACTACATGGTTACCAACGTACCCTTCAACTACTACACAACATCAGCCATGTTGCAAGGTAGACCTAACAATAATCAATTACTAATAAAGATTGCTACCCCACCACCACCTCTGTATTCACCTGTATCCTTGCAAAGACACCAGCATACAGGAATTAAAAAGGTGTCTTACTATGGACTCCATTTATATGAACAAGGACAAACTTATACCCATCCTGTGAGTCTAGACGATATCTCTTCCGATCCATATCATGGGGAGGCCTAGTGATACAGTCCAATCTACAAATCAATTTACTGTTTCCAAGTTTGCTTCTTGTTTCTGCCAGAAAGGAGCAAATGTTGTAAAGAAATCAACGCAATAATACTAAAAGGCTGGAGCTGTCACAGTTATGGACCTTTATAATTTGCTAAAGCTTTTACAAAGAAACTATTGCTGGAAATGTGATGTGAATGGCCCAGCCTACCTATTTGACTAAATACAATATGTGTCCAATCCTTTTGACTGTATTACACGGACTTTATTCAGTTGTTATTGAGCAGCTCCAATGTAAGCTTTTAATAAGTATATTGTAGTAAACTAACTGGTTTAATAACTAACTATTATAACTAAGTTTCTTTTCCAATGTCATTCAGGTGTACTTGAGCAACCTTTGGAGAAGAAAGCAGGTCGCAACTACGGCCCTCCGGGTACTAAGAAGCTGATCTACTTTGTGGATGACATGAACATGCCAGAGGTAGTTATCCAGTAGAGTCAAAAGAGATGCCAATTGATTGATTTACTTAGG
>JAIPMN010003075.1:0-18738 GCA_020650975.1 Apostichopus californicus | reverse complement strand
CAGAACATACTATATGGCTTGTACTGTTTATTCATATACAGATTCTTGTCAATATTGCATTTCATAATCATGACAGTTATCTCTTCTCCCTCTTTTCCTCTTTAATCCCATTTTTTTCTGGTTAAATCACTCACACAGGTTGACACTTATGGTACTGTACAACCACATACCATGATCAGGCAACATATGGACTACAAACATTGGTACGACAGAACCAAACTGACCCTCAAGGAGATTCACAACGTCATGTACGTCTCGTGTATGAACCCAACGGCCGGTAGCTTCACCATTAATCCCAGACTGCAGGTAGGGTAACAAAGAATAATTCAGAACAGTAACTGTCCTATACCGAACACCTCTTGCTTCTCTTCTGCTATTATGAAGTTGCACAGTGCTTCCAATAAAGGTTTTTTTTTACAATTTGGAGGGCCATTTGAGATATAAATATTATCTTCATGTAAATATGAAACTTTTAGTATTCTGATCCCACGGCATGTTTGCCGCAAATCCCAGGTCTCCGGGCAGGCCATATAGGTAAACTGTAAAGGTCATGCTTAGCAATGTTGACTCTCATTATGGTGACCATAAATCCACTGCACCAAATAGCTAAATGAACCTAGTTTCTGCTGTCCTTATATTACGACTGCTCTCCCTTTCATATAACGACTCGTCTGTTGACTTTTAACAGAGACATTTCTGCGTGTTCGCTCTGAGTTTCCCCGGTCAAGATGCCCTCCAGACCATCTACAGCAGTATCCTGAGCCAGCATCTGTCCCTCACAGGCTGTACCAATGCGGTACAGAAGATGGCCAACACCGTGGTGACCTTCGTCCTAGACCTGCACAAGAAGATCGCCTCCACCTTCCTGCCCACTGCTGTCAAGTTCCACTACATCTTCAACCTCAGGGATCTTTCTAATATCTTCCAGGTATATCAAAATCAATTTTAAACCCATGTTTTGTTTAACCAAGGGGTTTGACAAAAGTGTGAAGGAATCAATTTCTTTTCAGAAAAACACATCCCTGTTAACTCAATTTCCAGTTAGTGATTATGTTAAAACAATTTCTTATCAAAGAGATGTATATATGTAAGTACTGACTCCAATGAAAGAAATCTCCATCCCGTGTTCTCTTTGACATTAATGAAAACCCTTTTTTTTTTCATTTCCAAAGGGTCTTCTATTTTCCACACCTGATTGCCTAAAGGCCCCTGTGGACTTGGGTCGTCTGGTGATGCATGAAGTGGAACGTGTGTACGGTGACAAGATGATCGAAGAATCGGACATTGAGACCTTCAACAAAGTGACAACAGAATACGCAAAGAAATACTTTGAAGTAAGTAATCAGTACAGGTATTTTTTAAGGCACTTTCTTTGGTGAAAAATAAAAATTAATGATACCCAGGAATTGTAAAAATTTTGTAATTACTCTGTTATCTAGTTTACTTGGTAAATTGAAATAAAAGTTGGTTGGGTTGCAGTAATTGTTAAATTTTCTTGAAGAAAATGGGGAATAAATTCATTAACCTTTCTTTTGCTTTGCTTTGTTTCTTTTTTTTCTTTTTCATTTTCATTTTCACTACTTAGCAGTCATCAAAAAGTGTTATGGCTTATGTTTAAGATTTTAAATTTAAATAAATCCACTAACAAAAATGTTGACTCTTTTTTTTTGTTTTTTGTTTTTGTGTGTGTGTTTAATACAGGAGTTGGATGAGGAGGTTCTACTAGCCAAACCCAACATCCACTGTCATTTCGCTCAGGGTATTGGTGACCCTAAATACCTTTCCATTGCCACGTGGCAGGAACTGAACAAGCTGTTAGTGGAAGCCCTGGACAGTTACAATGAAATCAATGCTGTCATGAATCTGGTACTCTTTGAGGATGCCATGCAGCACATGTAAGCACTCCAAAAGAAAATGATACTTTCAGTTGAAATGCAAATTGATAGTTGATAGCAAAATGGAACATATGATTCTTAAAGCAATCTATGTCAATGATCTTTGTTTATCTCAACAATGCCATGAACATAGAATAATATTTGTAGAACCACTTTTGAGGCTGATAGTTGACATGATGGTGGTGGTTGCATTGGTGGTGGTGATGGTGGTGCTGGGAGTCGATGGTTACGCTTGGGTGAATTAATGATATGGAAGTGCAGCTTGCATTGCAAAGTAGTTACATATGATAGTAAGTCACATAGCTAAACTATTTTTTATCATCAAAAATCATCTTAATATTTACATATTTCAATTAAACAAAATATCAGTCTTTGCTATGAGCCTGTTGTTATCAAAGATTGTGATTTGATGTAATTTATATTTTGAATCGTTTCGCAGACTGAGACAAAGTTCATAATAGAGGATAGGAAAAAGAATTGGTTTATAGAATAGACAAGTTTGCCAAGTGGTTAACAGAAAGGGAGAAAATCGGTGATAAAAATGAATAAGGTTATTCACTACTTTGTACCCTTGACTGATATAAAATTAAAACCTTTATATATAGTAAACATTACCACCTTCCTCGGTTTCCATTCAGGGAATTTGATGAAAACAAAATTACCTTAGAGAAGCTTGGTTTCATTTCCCTAGCTCAAAGATAAGTCTTTTACAGAACTTTGTGAAAAATATAAACATTTTGAGGTATTTCCACTTGTTTTTCAAGTTTTCTCCTTGGTTTGTCTTCCTTTATTACAGTTGTCGTATCAACCGCATCTTGGAATCTCCGAGGGGGAATGCTCTGCTCGTTGGTGTCGGTGGAAGCGGTAAGCAGAGTTTAGCAAGACTGGCTGCTTTCATCAGTAGTCTGGAGGTATTCCAGATCACCTTGCGTAAAGGTTATGCTATTCCAGACCTCAAGGTAATCTTTTGATCTTTGGGTGAGGGAGGGAGAAAGGGGTGGGACATGCAGGAATGGACTTGGGGGGAAGGGAAGAGAGTGAAAGGATATTTTAATACTTCACCTTCGGTGTGACATATCATTATGGATCAGATGAAGGTAATGTTATTCAAGTGTGATCAGTTTATGGAAGGCTCGCAGATCTAACTGCCTGTGATGGCCCGGCAGAGAGACCCTTATTATGTATGTATGAAGCCCTATGGTTCTGTGCACACAGCTGTTGAAGCACAAATCAGACGAAAACAAATTTTAAGTAGCATAGTTGCAGTTATAATAATCGGCAGTAATGTTTACAACGCTTAAGCGACCACAGATGTGGGGAAAACCCGCAAGGGCTTACGGATTACAACTTACACGTAGGGGGGGCTTCCAATTCAACATGTTAAACTCAACTTTGGAATCGTTTCAATGAAGAAAGTCATTTCAGAACTGGATTTGTTTTACTACAAAATATGTCATCAAATCATAATGCCAATTCAAAACTGATTTCATTTCAGGTTGATTTAGCTGCCACTTGTCTCAAGGCCGGTCTGAAAAATATTGGCACAATTTTCCTCATGACTGATGCCCAAGTGGCGGACGAGAAGTTTTTGGTCTTGATCAACGATCTCCTGGCGTCGGGTGAGATTCCAGATCTATTTGCAGATGATGAGATTGAGAACATCATCGGCGGTCTGAGGAATGAGGTGAAATCAGTCGGACTACAAGATACTCGGGAGAACTGTTGGCGATTCTTCATCGACAGAGTACGCCGACAGTTGAAGGTAAATCAAAAATGAAATAATAGGAATTAGTGTGCTGGAGACCACCCAGACGATTGTGGGGCCTGTATGCTATTTCCAATTGATGTTAATCAGGTGTGTAAAAGCAAATTGGACAGTTTGCCAAGAGTTCAACTTTTTACTTCTTTCAAATTGCATATTTGAAGTGAAACTTGACTAGTCAAGCTAATGAACCAATAGTTTATGGCAACAGACATCACAAAGAACTTAAACTCTGTTTCAGTATGTTGAGTTGGATTGAAAATTCTGACAAAGCATATTATTATTCCTAAATTTCCAGGTAGTGTTGTGTTTCTCTCCTGTGGGTAACACCCTCCGTGTGCGAGGTCGAAAGTTCCCAGCGGTCACCAACTGTACCTGCATTGACTGGTTCCACGAATGGCCGCAGGAAGCTCTCATCTCCGTCAGTAAGAGATTTCTGGAAGATACAGAGCTCTTGGAAGTAAGTTATCCTTTTTTTTGCTTTAAGAAAAAACTTTGCAGCATTTTTTTTTTTCTCAGATATAAATGTGGTGTACCTAATGTATTGTTTTTATTAGTGGAATAAAACTCCTTTCCCTCACATCAAATGATGAATTAATGATTGTAAGTTATTGTCGGATTAATGCTTGGTAACACTGATGTCATTAAAATGTCAAAAGGTCTGATGTCACTTGCTGATAATTAATTTTAAATTATGTATGCATGTATGTGTGCGTGTATGTATGTATTTTAGATCCTCCTGCAAGCAGGAACTGGCGAAGAAGCCTCATTGGCTTATCAAAGCCGCAAGCTGACCGAAGTCAGTCTCTTACATTCATAATTAACGTCCATGATTATGAAATGACTGTAACTGGACGACATGCAGTAATCTTGGAGTGACTCAAACCGGGGACCTTATGATTGGAAGGCACCGGCGTTAACCACTGAGCTAACACTCCTTTTATGTGAATTATGTGAATGGCAGATTGCTATTTTCTTCTATGCAGAACATATGACACAGTAGAAGATTTATTATGTAATACCAGAAGCCCTAGAACAAAATGTGTGGTGAGAGGAGGGAGGGTGGGCGGGAGGAGGAATTGCTTGCAAAGATATAGTATAGACCGTTTACAATTACAACACCCCCTCCCTTTTCTGTATGTTTTGTCATATTCCAAAAGGATTCCTGAACAGTTTGCCTCCTCTTGACTTGTTTGCATTAATTGTTGATAATATCATGAACCTTAACCTCTACTGTTTCAATCTCTTTTTCTTGCCAGCCTGATTCAAAGGTCTCTGTGGCCGAGTTCATGGCCTATGTCCACACCAGCGTCAATGAGATGTCCAAGCAGTATCTCTTGAATGAGAGGCGGTACAACTACACCACGCCCAAGAGCTTTTTGGAGCAGATTGTCTTATACCAGAATCTGTTGAGCATGAAGAGTAAACAACTGATGGGGAATATGGAACGACTGGAAAATGGTCTGACCAAGCTGCAGAGTACTGCACAACAGGTAAAGATCATAATGGTGGGGGGAAAAGTAATCATCTAGCATTACACATAGGTGGATGGTCAAACACATATGGGTGTATGTATGTATGTATGTATGTATGTATGTATATATTTTAGATCCTCCTGCAAGCAGGAACTCACGAAGGAGCCATCATTGGCTTATCAAAGCCGCAAGCTGACCGAAGTCAGTCTCTTAGATTCATATTTAACGTCCATGATTATGAATTGTCAATTGTCAACAACTGTGTAACTGGACGACAGATATTAATCATGGAGTGACTCGAACTCGGGACCTTTTGATTGAAAGGCACTTACGTTAACTACTGAGCTAACACTCCATATATAACACTCTATATAACACATAGGTAGAGTGGTCAAATAAGAGACATTTGTAAAGTTGTCAAACATAACACATAGGTACAGTGGTCAAATAAAACAAATAGGTAAAGTGGTCACACATAACACATAGGTAGAGTGGTCAAATAAAACACAGGTAAAGTTGTCCCACATAGCACATAGGTAGAGTGGTCAAATATATCACACATTGGTAAAGTGATCAAACATAATGCATGGGAAGAGTGGTCAAATAAAGCACATAGGTAAAGTGGTCACACATAGCACATAGGTAGAGTGGTCAAATAAAACACATAGGTAAAGTGGTCACATATAGCACATAGGTAGAGTGGTCAAATAAAACACATAGGTAAAGTTGACACACATAGCACATAGGTAGAGTGGTCAAATATAACACATAGGTAAAGTGATGTTCAGTGGATAAATTTCTTTCAGAATATGTGATGGTACCATTCTCAGCCATTAGATTTAGTTGCAGCGAAAGCAAGTAGTGTCATAGTGAACTCGTACAGTTTATGACTACTTTGGTATCTTCTATGTTAGGTGGATGACCTGAAGGCGAAACTCGCCTCTCAAGAGGAAGAACTGAAAATTAAGAATGAAGATGCGGACAAACTCATTCAGAAAGTGGGGGTGGAGACAGAGAAGGTCTCGAAGGAGAAGGCCATTGCCGATGAAGAAGAGGAAAAGGTGGCCAAGATCACCACAGAAGTCTCTAAGAAGGCGAGAGATTGCGAGGAAGATCTGGCCAAGGCTGAGCCAGCTCTGATTGCTGCCCAGCAAGCCCTGAACACCCTGAACAAGGTAAGTCAGCTATCTTTCCTTTTGAATTTCAATCCTTCTCCTTCTCCATCCTACTTCTATGGAAGCATTATGTACAGTTATGTTATGAGGAAATGCTAAGTTGACCGCACAATGTCACTATAAAAATTTGGTATGTTGTTTCCGCAATTCCAAATCACAAAAAAAAGCACATTAGATTGATTGCGTAATTTATCAATGGTTGATTACGTAATTTTTGGAGGAAATTATTTCCCTTTTCTTTTTGCTAATCAAAGAGAAAACACATTTTTAAAATGAAATATATGGTAATTATATCTCTTTGCCATGAAACTTTTTCCCTTTTGTTTTGCAATCAATTGATAATTTTGTCTTTCAGAACAATTTAACCGAGTTGAAGTCCTTTGGCTCTCCTCCCGCGGCTGTTCTACCAGTCACAGCTGCAGTGATGGTTTTGTTGGCACCTGGCGGAAAGGTTCCCAAGGACCGTAGCTGGAAAGCTGCCAAAATCATGATGGCTAAGGTCAGTCTGTATTCCTTTCATCTAAAGAGACGTTTTTTTCTTTTTCTAAAAGGTGACATTATTCAAGCTAATCCAGTCTTTTGTCAGTTGAAATATTTGAATTATTAATGTAAATCAGACTCTTCATGTTTGAACTGAAGCAGCAGCAGGTACAAGATCTTTTTTGTTGGGGGGGGGGGGGGTTCAGATAAGATGGATGTTATGGAAACTTCCAAATGAAACAATTTACTTCAGATCTTCAGATCAGATTATCTTCAGATCATGTACAATACAGACAATGCACATGCAAAGACCAGAAAGAAATATAACAACTGACACAAAGTTTAGGTAGTTCTTGGAAACCAAATGCAAAAAACAAAAAAAAAACAGTTACAACTAGTTTCTGATGTAAAGATAATTGCAATATTCAAATCAGATTGTTTTTGTCGGCAGCGTTGATATATATTCTTTCCAAAGGTGTCGTGAATTGGGCAAAATCCTTCACACCAGCCATGTCCAATGTTGTTACTAGTTACTGAGCTAAAGAAAAAAACTCTCCTTCATCATATACATGTATAGATCTCCTCGAAAGTACAGCTTATGAATCAAGTTATATCGTCACCCTTTCACTCACTGGTCATGACAGGTCGACGGTTTCCTGGAGTCCCTGATTAATTACGACAAGGAGAACATTCACGAGAACTGTCTGAAAGCAGTGAGGCCCTATCTAGCGGATCCGGAATTTGACTCGGAGTTGATCAGCAGTAAATCGAACGCTGCGGCAGGTCTCTGCGCTTGGGCTATCAACATTGTCAGGTTCTACGAGGTATACTGCGACGTGGAACCCAAACGTCTCGCCCTGAACAAAGCTAACGATGACCTTAAAACTGCCCAGGACAAGCTGGCAACCATCAAGGCTAAGATTGTGGTAAGGTCTGCAGGTTGACTCATGCATGGTTTTCCTTCTGCGTTTTGTGTTCGATTCCACAGGAGATGGAGAAAATTTCTCCCTCTGTAAGTCTGTGTTTCTGACTTAAGAGGTAGATGTTAACACAGTGGGCCATATTAATGATTTGTTATGACTATTTTAAACTAAACTATCATTTTCGTAGGCATGGTGACCTCAGTCAATGCATCCTAAAGCAACTGGTGGCATTTTCTTTGTGGATATTTTTAACTATGCCAAACTTGTCGTCTCCCGACAAGATTGTTATCTGTCAAACTGAGATTATCACTAAATTTGTTCATTCACCAAACAAGGTAAATAAAGGGAAAAATTTTGATGTTTGTATTTGCTTGCATGGACTACCCTGTTTGTCAAACATGTCATTCCACCCCAAAGGTATAATAACGTTATTCATACCTATTTTAAGTATGGAAAGGTCGGTCTTGATACGTTCATTTAATGACGTGCAGTGCAACAGATTGACAGTGAGGGGAAAAAAACAACAATTATGAGAATTCAAAGGTGTCAAGGTCTTTAAGGTTAAATGATTTTTTAATGTTTCAGGAATTGGATGCCAATCTTGCCGAGCTGACCGCTGAGTTTGAAGCCGCCACTGCCGAGAAGCTGAAGTGTCAGCAGCAGGCCGAGAGCACTGCTCGGACCATCACATTAGCCAACAGGCTGGTGGGAGGCCTAGCATCTGAGAATGTCAGATGGGGAGAATCGGTGGCAAATTTCAAGGAGCAAGCCAAAACTCTCCGTAAGTGACCGATACATCTCTCCATTTAACTAGGTTTGCTTAGGAAGAAATGAATTGTTATTCATTTCTTGTTTAACTACTAACTAATTGGATTTAATTCAAATTACGTAGATGACATAGGTATTTGTATGGTTCTTATATCTAAAGGATGTAGCCAAATTGTTTCTGTAATTTAGAAACCCTGGGATTTAGGAAGTGAAAATATTAGCTTAGTCCAACCAAGTTTCTGATGATCTTGGATGAATACCATCACTTTAACAACACCATCCAAAAGTAGGATAGTTTTATGAATATAATTTGGTGACATTCATGTAACTGTAATGCTAATGACATATACATACTACATTCATCAACCATAGAACGTACAAGGAAAACTTGAATATGTCAAAACAAAAATATGTTGCTGACATGATATCATGATATATTGTCAGTTGTCTTCAATATGATAAAAATTATGATCCTATCACATCTTGTTATATTTTGTATTCTCTCAAATAAATATCCCTTTTATACACTTATAGAGTTGTAAACCTATGTCTTTCAGTTGAAATTAGCTCCACTCACCCTCCTAACCTCATATCTCGTTGCCAACGGCTATTCCGTTCCATTGTATCTTGTGATGTCCCAAATTGCATATATATACTGCCTTTTATATATAATAAAATCCATTATTTAATGTTTGGATGAATTAATGTCTTCATTGTTTCGTTTTTTCCTATTTTCCTGTTCCATTGTAGCTGGTGATGTCCTACTGATTACTGCCTTTGTATCCTACGTGGGCTGCTTCACAAAGAACTACAGATTAGATCTTATGGAGAGGATGTGGTTGCCTTTCCTCCAGGGGCAAAAGGTAAATATGATCATTCGCTACAATGCAATGCAAAAATCTCTCACTCATCTAGAGGGGACTATATCTTGAAACAAAACTTGGCAAAATATGCTAAAAGTGCCACAAAAATTTTCAAAACCTAAGAAAAACTTTTTACTTTTGGATTTTTTTCTGGGTAGTATTGCATGATATATATTGCTTACTTTCCAGTTTATGTACCTGTCTTTGTGTTCACAAGTTGACATAGTGACACTGACAGAGCAAGCCAGTCTTCATAGAAATATCGATACCACCAGGCAATGCTTCCTCTTGCTTCACTTTGTATTCCATTAAGTATTTTGCCCACCCACCCCCTGCACAATTAACCTTCTTCCCTCCTTTCTTTCACCTATCTGCTTTCAAAAGGTTAACGAAGCAAGCAAATTTCAAGCAGAAGAGGCCTAATTTTTCCTTGAATTCCTTTTCTGCAGTACATTTCTTCTTAGGATTAATCTTTTGTTTTGGTTTAGCCAGATTTTATATGAAACAACTGTTTTACACCTTACACTGCTAATGTTTACCACACTGCATACATTTCTATCTAATCCCTCACATAAACAAGGAGTGCCTCTCATTTCTGCGGCGAAAGATAACTTATAATTTTAAAATGTGTACTAAGCAATGTCCCCTGTGCAATCTCTCGTTACCAGGCCACCATTCCAATCACAGAGGGACTGGATCCTTTGCTGTTGCTCACCGACGATGCCACGGTCGCTGTTTGGAATAACGAGGGGCTCCCCAGCGATCGCATGTCCACTGAAAACGCCACCATCTTGTCTAACTGTGAACGTTGGCCTCTTATGATTGATCCCCAACTTCAAGGTGTCAAGTGGATCAAGAGCAAGTATGCCGATGACCTGAGAGTGGTCCGTCTCGGTCAGAAGGGTTATCTGGAGACCATCGAAAGGGCCATTTCAGCCGGAGACACGGTCCTGATCGAGAACATGGAAGAATCAGTGGACGCAGTCCTGGACCCCATTCTCGGCAGAAACACAATTAAGAAAGGGAGGTGAGTCACTGCAGTTTTGCTCTTAAATAACAAGGTAAATGATTCGGCTAAAACCATGGTCTGAGAATTTGACCTAAAATGGTAGGTCGTGAAAAAAAAAAAAGTGGAGGTTACGGGAATTCTTCCCAGTCGAAAAATGTTTCACCAGTTTTGCCAACAAAGATAAAGTTAATTCCATTAAGTGCCGATTATTCCATTGAGTGCCGATTAATTCCAATTAAGTGCTGATAAAGGTAATTACATAGTCCAAGCTAGCTTCCATGCAGTATGGACATAGAGCCTAACCAATGGAGGTCTTATCGGTCATAGCTCAATCATCTTGGAAGATCCTGGGTCCTGGCCTGAAGTGTTTTACCTCATAAAACTACAATCCTGGGTCCTGGCCTGAAGTATTTTACCTCATAAAAGTACAATCCTGGGTTCTAGCCTGAAAGTGTTTACTTCATAAAAGTGCAATCCTGGGTCCTGGCCTGAAAATGTTATCCTCATAGAAGTACAATCCTGGGTCCTGGCCTGAAAGTGTTTTCCTCAAAAACTTCAATTCTGTGTCCTGGCCTGAAAGTGTTTTACCTCATAAACTACAATCCTGAGTCCTGGCCTGAAAGCTATTTCCTCATAAAAGTACAATCCTTGGTCCTGGCCTGATAGTGTTTACCTCATAAAACTACAATCCTGGGTTCTGGTCTGAAATTGTTTTCCTCATACAACTACAATCCTGGGTCCTGGCCTGAAAGTATTTCCTCTTAAAACTACAATCCTGTGTCCTGGCCTGAATGTGTTTTTCCTTATACAACTACAATCTTGGGTCCTGGCCTGAAAGTGTTTTTTCCTTATACAACTACAATCCTGTGTTCTGACCTGAAAGTGTTTTCCTTATACAACTACAATCCTGGGTCCTGGCCTGAAAGTGTTTCCTCTTAAAACTGCAATCCTGGGTCCTGGCCTAAAAGTGTTTTCCTCATAAACTACAATCCTGGGTCCTGGCCTGAATGTGTTTTCTCCTTATACAACTACAATCTTGTGTCCTGGCCTGAAAGTGTTTCCCTCAAAAACTACAATCTTGGGTCCTGGCCTGAAAGTGTTTCCCTCAAAAACTACAATCTTGGGTCCTGGCCTGAAAGTGTTTCCCTCATTCAACTACAGAGTTTGCATGAGCTTTATTTTTCTTGTTAAGTTGCTTCAATAAACTTTTTGAGCTTTTTCAGTTTTGAGCTTTTTCCAATCTAATAGATATTAATTAAGGTACAGATATTAATTTTTATGTGACATTTGGCTTTGATCTTTTCCTGTCACTACCTATTCCTAATGCTATAGTTTGCATGACATGGAAGACGAACAGAACAGATTGAACAGACCAAATTAAGAAGCCTTTCTCATCTTCCAAAATGAAGAGTTCCTTCATTTCTGTAATAAATTAGTTGGTCATACAAGGATAATCAGTGAAGAAAAAATTCCTACGAATTAAAAATCTTTAACCATTTAACTCCAAACAGGTATATCAAGATTGGTGACAAGGAAGTCGAGTACAACTCTGAATTCCGATTGATTCTTCATACCAAGTTGGCTAATCCTCATTACAAACCTGAAATGCAGGCCCAGACCACTTTAATCAACTTCACCGTAACCAGAGATGGCTTGGAAGATCAGCTCCTGGCCAACGTCGTAGCGCAGGAAAGACCCGATCTTGAGAAACTCAAGGTTGGTTCATAGTTCAATTAGACTGCCCTTGTTAGTGAAGTAGAGGACTGTTTAACATCACTAGCTAAAATTTAGTTTGCACTTTTCATTTTTTTTTGCAACTTTAGTTTGCTGCAAATTCTGATAACCTTGAAGCAAGGGAGTACTGAGTGGAGTTGAATTCTCAGCATAGGTAGTTATTGATGCCTCAGGTTTTATATTCTTGTTGCTCTGGTTGAGAGGATGAATGTAGTGGGATGTCATTATAAGCAATGGAACCTATCATCTAGGAGTTTGTGGGAGTTTGTGACTGCTAGGTATCAGCTGTTGTTGTGGGTGGTTTAAACCACCCACAACAATAGCTTACAGGTTTAGTAAAATGTCATGAGAAGCTACAGTGAAACATACCAACTAGGTCATGAAGCAGCACAATAGCTTAAACCTTGTAGGGCCCGCAGTGAATTTTTGTACCATATCCAGAGGCTGGTACACTTAAGGATGTACCTATTCATGTGACAGAAATGGAAATGTTGCATTATATTAGAAATAAATCAAATTATCGTACATGAATCTAGTCCATGTAATATGTTGAAATTTTCTAACACAACTGAATAATATATCCATATTCCCAAAACTATACATGTTTTAGTGTTTTTCCTTTGGTTAAATCAACCGCCCAGATGTGCTGTGAAGCCAAATACGTTGTTGCCCATAGGTATCATAACACTGGGTGCATTAATAAAGAAAATAAAACCTGCAGAAAATTGGTCCATGAGCCACATGCATGCAACCTATATCTTTATCCAACTATGATCTAGGAGGCTGTGGGTTCAATCCCTCATTATCCTTTCCACTCAAATTGTATGCCACAATCAAACTGAGCCAGTTTCTAATTTGCTGAATGACAGGAAGTGTACTAGAGCTTACAGGTACACAGTGCCTGTCGGCATTTCCCACATAAGTGTTCAAATTAGAAGTTTAAAATAACTGCCTTTGATTCCGATTACTCTTATTACCATTAAGTAGTTATTGATCAGTCTGAAAAATTCCATTGTTTCTTAATATGTGATGATTTTCTAAATACCACTGTTTTCTTCTTTTTTTTGTCTTTTTTTTCCCAGCTTGATCTCACCAAGCAACAAAACGACTTTAAGATCGTTTTGAAGGAGCTAGAAGACAACCTCCTTTCCCGTCTCTCATCTGCCGAGGGTAATTTCTTAGGGGACACGGCTCTGGTAGAGAACCTGGAGACTACCAAACGAACTGCAGCGGAAATTGAGGTCAAGGTCGAGGAGGCCAAGGTGACAGAAGTGAAGATTAACGAAGCCAGGGAGTTGTATCGACCTGCGGCAGCGAGAGCATCTCTGCTCTATTTCATTCTCAATGACTTGAACAAGATCAACCCCATCTATCAGTTTTCCCTCAAGGTGAGTCTTAGTTTCCATCAGTAGGAAAATCAACTGTGCTTTTAGTATCACAGGAATGGAAAACATAATTGGAGGGATTTTGTCACTTGGCCATGTAATTGCAATAATATTGACAGTTGCATATTCCTCCCCCACCCCCCTACCTCCCCCCAACTCCCTCTACCACTCTTCCCCCAACAAACATTTGTCAAAGAGATTGTCCAGCACTGTTTGGAACAGTTGTCCATAAAATGTTGTTAAACATTGCTACCTGCAGACAAGCCAATAGTTTTCTTAGGGAGGTCAAAGTGTGTTAGACAAGGTTGTAAAGCATTGTCTTAAAGTTTGCACAATTACATTCTTCTCTAACAGATGTGATGTTTTTAAATTTCTTTTGGTAGGTATGACAAACAAATAATTATTCAAAAAAAAAAAAAGTAAATGAAATGTATCAAGGTTGCAGGGATACTGTATCTAGATAACAATGAAATAACTTCACACCTTCGTCTGCCAGGAAGAGAATATTGCCCCAAAAATGCAC
Organism: Apostichopus californicus; assembly: GCA_020650975.1. Lineage (NCBI taxonomy): Eukaryota > Metazoa > Echinodermata > Holothuroidea > Aspidochirotida > Stichopodidae > Apostichopus > Apostichopus californicus. The sequence continues at coordinate 4,746 of JAIPMN010003075.1, read as the reverse complement.
TTTCCTGTGCATAATGTGAATCCCATTGTTGTACAGTCTAATAAGTTTATGATTAAAGTTACTGGACCTATTCCCTCTCAAACTGTTTTATCCTTCAGGCTTTCAACACCGTGTTCAGCAATGCAATCGCCCGAGCAGAACCTGCCGAAGAGGTCAAAGATCGAGTGGTCAACCTGATTGATTGCATCACTTACTTTGTCTACGTCTACACGACTCGAGGTCTCTTTGAAGCGGACAAACTCATCTTCACCACTCAAGTGGCTTTACAGGTAAGCCACGCCATTAGGTGCAAGATTAGCTCTATCACTAATTGGTGATTTGGGCTTAATTGATAGCATGTAATAGTCATTTTTGTCTGTAGTGGATGTCATTACAAAACATATATCTATATATATATTTATAAACACACGTGTGTTGAAAAATACCTGTGCACATTGTTTTCTTCTTCTCAAATACCCTTTCCCTACCATAACTTTAACTTTTATCTTCAGGTTTTAATAAAGAACAATGAAATCAACCAGACAGAATTGGATTTCCTGTTGCGTTTCCCGATCCAAGTCAACGTTACCAGCCCTGTAGATTTCTTGTCTAACCAAGCCTGGGGAGCGATCAAGGTGAGTTTATAACAAATGATACTGACCAAAACCTTAAATAACTTTTAACAGCAAAAGTCGCCTTTGAAGTTATAGTTTAGACAGGTTTGGATCATACTATTTTACTTTTTAGTTGTTTCTATTCAAAATGGTACCAAGAAGGAAAGCCACCATAAGATGTATGGGAATCAGAATTTGTTCTTGTTTGGCATTGAAACTAGAATTGTTGTTGTTACCAATGGTTAATATTTCAAACTCACTTAAACTAATAAATTCAAATAACACCCACGAGTTGATAATGTCTGCACTGTTGTTATAGGAGTGCACTGGTCTGTTATTATAGTTATGCAGTACACCCTCTCCATACTTATTTATGTATTGATTTATAACATGATTCATTACAGTCTTTGGCGGGCATGGAGGAGTTCCGTAACCTGGACAGAGATATCGAAGGCTCTGCCAAACGTTGGAAGAAGTTTGTAGAGAGTGAATGCCCAGAGAAGGAGAAATTCCCGCAAGAATGGAAAAATAAGACGTCACTGCAGAAATTATGCATGATGAGGGCTCTAAGGTCTGACAGAATGACTTATGCAGTCAGGTACGATTCTCAATTTTCTCTTTTCAAGGAGAAAAAAATTAATAAATTGAATTTAGGTCATAACTGCACAAACTGATATCGCCTTCGCAGATGAAGAAGGTTTGCTGGCAGTTATAACGTTAAGTTGAATTCTCATATTTCTCTGTTCACGTTGCTAAAGATTTGCAAATTAAATTAAGTCAATGGAATGTTGGCTCACAGTGTAGTAATTCACATTCTGTCCCAATCTTCAACCACAAACCTAACATTTACCTCAGCTGAGAGATGTAATGAAATCTGGTGAATTGATTGGACAGCTGTTTATGTAACTTATAATGCAAAATATATACACAAAGAAAAAGTATAACTCACGTATGTATGCATTCAGATGCCAGATTACAATCCTAAATCTGTGGATATTAGATAGTAGTATTCACAGTATTAATGAACATTGAGGGTTCCAGATTTGGATTCTTCTTGTCATCTTTTCATTTCAAGGTAGGTAATATGAAGGCTTAGCATAAGTGAAAGAATTTTAATATTAAACTGAAAAAAAAAGTTTTGGTTGTTTAAAGAAAAAAATCCAAACCAATATTATCATATTATAAATACCCCGGATGCCTTAGGAAGTAGTTGAGTTGTATGTTATTATACTTTAAATATATTCCAAGTTTTCTCTCATCTTAACATTTGCAAAAATGCTACAACTGTTATTATAGCTTATGGGTCTTGAAACTGTATTTAACCTGACTGGTGATCACATTGTTGGACAGTAGGAAATAGACTGACCATCATTACCTGTATGATTGCTACCTTTACTGCTGTCATATTCAGAACTTTATCTTTACACACTTTACACAAGATATCCTGTCGTCTGCTCTATTTCAGTGCTTTCATTGAAGAGAAACTCGGTGCCAAGTACGTCGAAAACCGCGCGGTCGAGTTTGCCAAGTCATACGAGGAGACCGATCCCGCCACTCCAGTCTTTTTCATCCTCTCGCCCGGAGTGGATCCGTTAAAGGACGTGGAAGCTCTGGGAAAGAAGCTGGGCTTTGCCATCGACAACGGAAACTTCCACAATGTATCTCTCGGACAGGGTCAAGAAATAGTTGCAGAACAGGCCATGGACCTAGCAGCTAAAGAAGGTCACTGGGTGGTATTACAGGTAATTTGTCCCTCCTCCTAAAAATGTCAATCGAATGCAGCCACCATACTTGCAATTTGAAAACCTGTGCTCGTATGTCTGTCAGCAGGGTTAACAACAGAGTGATCAGGGGAATATAGCCCTGTGGTCTGGGGCCTATAAAATAATGTGATGGGGAAAAAAAAATAATAATAAATGTATTTCCATTTTCATAATATACTAAAGGAAAAAATGAAGTCTTCAAACATGGGGGGCTCAGTGGTATAATTGTCCCCAAGGTCCAACCTGTCTCCCCAGGGCCGTGTCTGTTAGCCTCTTGGTCTCCTGTTTGTTTCAGATTTCCAAACTACTGAGTGTTATATCGTGCCATTCTTTTAATGCATTGATTTCCTATAATTGTTTCAGAATATTCACTTGGTGGCTAAATGGCTCAGCACCTTGGAGAAGAAACTGGAAGCGTACAGCATCGGCAGCAATGCAGCGTACCGCGTCTACATGAGCGCCGAGCCAGCCGGATCGCCAGATTCCCACATCATCCCTCAAGGCATCCTGGAATCTTCCATCAAGATCACCAATGAACCCCCCACAGGTATGTTTGCCAACCTCCACAAAGCCCTGGATAACTTCACCCAGGATACACTGGAGATGTGTGCTCGTGAGGCAGAGTTCAAGGCCATCCTGTTCAGTCTCTGTTACTTCCACGCGGTGGTAGCAGAGAGGAGAAAGTTTGGACCGCAGGGTTGGAATAGGGTCTACCCATTCAACACCGGCGATTTGACCATCTCAGTCTACGTACTCTATAACTACCTGGAGGCTAACGCCAAGGTCAGTGGTTGACTTCAATTTCAATTTATTAGGTCAATTACTCACTGTGTGTAAGGTTTTGTAGTTTTTGTAGATGTGACAATGTAAATTTGCCCAAAGGCATTTCTGGAGATTGAAGTGATGCATGTTTTACATTAGTTTAGTTATGGCAACTCTCACAAATGTGGCAGCCGTAATTTTCATAAAAAAATCTTTACTTTAGCTCACTCAGTAATGTCATTTTATTTGAATATATATGTCACGTTCTCACCATCAAACAGAGCTTGATGGAGGAAAAGAAAAGAATATTATTTATTGGTGCCCAGGTTATTCCCTTTTTCAATGTTGAGAAGATCCTTACATGTGGTAGACCGTCACCCAGTTGGGACATTTTTATTTCTATTTGGTACTACTTTCAGATCAAGCCTAAAAGCATTTGAACTGTCAATATGAGCAGTATAAATGTCCTGTTTCTATTAGAGAAAGGTATGGAACTGTTTCATATGGGTAGTACAAGTACCTTGAAGGGTGACTTCATGGTACAATGTAGATTCATTTCTAGCATTAGAAACTTGTCCTAACAGACAGAAGCCTGTCAGCCAGTTGGGACAATTTCCTAATGATAATACCTCTCTAAACTGTTCTCCAATATCATGCTTCAAAGCACTGCTAAGGACAGTACAAACAGTTCCTAAGCTTGATGTGATAGAAACATGATATTCATACTGCTCATACTGACAATACGAGTGCTCTGAAGTTGAGCATCACACTACAGTATAGGAAAAATTGTCCCAAACTGGGTGAGCCTGTTTCAGTGAGTTTGAATATTCATGAGTTCAAATCATCAATTTCCAATCCACCTGTTCTCTGTGTTTATCACCAGGTACCATGGGAAGATCTCCGTTACCTGTTTGGAGAGATTATGTACGGCGGTCACATCACAGATGACTGGGATAGACGGCTCTGCATGACCTACCTGGAGGAGTACATGCACTCAGAAATGGTAATGAAGACCAGATCAAATCTCCTGGACATGTTATTGTTCCAGATTGTAATATCAATATTGTCAGACAAACAGTGTTTCCCTTTCGATGACCCAAGAGAAATAATGTAGGCTGTCCCAACAGTAGAAATTGCTGCAGAAAATAACTTGTTTAATGTTATTGAATTAACTTTTTGGACATTTGATTTGAAATATTTGCATATGCTCATAGTTACATGTAAGACCTTATTCTTTTTGTTTTGTTGCTGGATTTGAAATATTTGCATATGCCCATAGTTCAATGTAAGACCTTATTCTTTTGTTTAGTAGTTGGATTTGAAATATTTGCATATGCCCATAAGGCCAAAAATGTAAAAGCAACAATATAAGAAACACCCGTACTAAACGATACTAAAAAATTTAAAAATTTAAATTTAAAAAAAGCCCAAAATGCAATAATCCAAAACAAATTAAGAAGTAAGTAAATAGTAATTAAATAGATTAATCGTAGTCAATGTTATATGTAAGACCTTATTCTTTTGTTTTGTTGCTGGATTTGAAATATTTGCATATGCCCATAGTTCAATGTAAGACCTTATTCTTTTGTTTAGTAGTTGGATTTGAAATATTTGCATATGCCCATAAG
>JAIPMN010003074.1:0-10401 GCA_020650975.1 Apostichopus californicus | reverse complement strand
ATGAAAACGTAATGAGAAGGAAAATCCAGAACAGTGAAAAAACTTCCAGCCTCCACCGGGATTCGAACCCGGGCCTCCCGCTTTGTATGCGGACACCCTAACCAACTAGGCCATAGACGCTGATGTATGTCCAGAGGTTCGAAACCGGTAAGGAAGGTCGTAATTACACTGTAGGCGTTTGGCACCTGTATCGAACAATACTAGTTCTGTTTTTGGTGACATATTTTGCCTTACTCTAGAGATCAAACATGATGCTAACCAACTCGAAAATCATTTGTAATTCCTAAAGCCGGATCTCGAAAGAGATACTTTGAACAGACTTTATGTTAATGGAATGGAGGTAAACAACAAAGGCAAATGAATATTCAAATATATATATATATATATTCAAATATATATGTATATATCTTTGAATATACATATATTGTCTCCTGCATTGCAAACAAGTATGGAAATAGTCAGTTAGTTCTAACATTTATATCAACACACCCCGTCTGCAGTCTTGAATGTACAGTACATTCTTCAAAAAAGCCAATGCAATATAGTCACATCATGCCTGAATGTGTAGCAGGAAGGGCAGATTTAACTAAATGTACGTAAAGAGAATCATCTTAGTAAAGAAACATTTGAAACCGGATAAAAATTTGAAACCGGATAAAGTAATATTCAAACATATCGAGCCATGAGATCTGCGACCTCTAGAGGACAAAATCTCAGGAAAAGTTAGGACTATGTTCAGCTGAAAGGTGACGACTGGATTCATTGTAATGCGCTGTTCATGTTAATGTAATGTTCATGCATTTAATGTAAATGTGTTTAAATTATGCCACGCTCTTCTACATCATTTGTAACAGCACTCTATCCACAGTACAGATCCAAGTTGATTTTCAGCCAAGTATCGGTTCCTTTGAACTTCACTGTGACGTACGATCACAGCGTGATACAAACAGTGCTGACGTTAGCAACCCGCGACATATTTGGTTATACATGCTATTATGCAACGAGAAAGGACAACCCCTTTATACTGAACACTTGGCTAAAGAAACACTAACAGAGATACTGGAAAGCTCACTTCCTTAACAATAACCATTTTAAAAATTAACGTATACATGTACATTCCCTTTTCATACTGTTGTATTAATAATTTATATAGCACTGGGCGTCTTTGACAAAGCTATTCACGCGGAACCGTCAGGTTATAAATTTGGCGAGAGATTTGACCTTTGATCAAGTGAAGTTAATGGTTAAGCAGAATATGAAAAGCAAATATCTGGTAATATGACTGTATCATAGAATCCGGTGAGTAATACTTCTAGAATTTTCAAAAACATACACAATAATATTAATCATTGTTGTATGCCAGACTATCCCTAAACAAAAACAATAATTAAAATTCTATATCAGACTATCCCTAAACAAACACAATATTTAAAATTCTATATCAGACTATCCCTAATCAAAAACAATATTTAAAATTCCATATCAGACTATCCCTAAACAAACACAATATTTAAAATTCTAAACCAGACAATCCCTAAACAAAAACAAATTTAAAATTCTATACCAGAGGATCCCTTAACAAAAAAATTTTTAAAATTCTTGACCAGGATAAATATGAGCTTAATGGAAACCCTCAGCTGTTCCTTTTGGATGTTTTCAAGCAGGGAAGTCTTAATCAGCACTGCAACCCAAAACCAGCAGTTCACTCTATATAATTGTGCTTCATCTGACAAATTCAGCAATCATCTGATGTTCAATGTGTCACCATAACACCACAGGTCTGAGGAAAAGTTTTTTCCTTAACACTAGACCTATACCACTATAGCTATTACAGCTTGATCAGTGTCGTTTACAATCCAAACACTCAACACTGCAATTGTGTGTTACAAATCAAGTTTCATTGGAACAACAAGTTACAAATATTTTGCATTGTCATACAACGTCACAGATCAGTATTTGTTGATTTCTCAAAGCAGATTCGATTGTTAATGTCGGTGGAAATTTGACAGTTTTACAAAGTAGCCCCAGACTTCAGACCTGTTTTGAGATTGCTCCCAAAAGGGTCCAAACTTTTTTTGGGGGGGTTGCTTCAGATGAGGGCACCTAGATGTTCAAGCTCTAAGGAGAACTAAATTATACTTTTTAAGTTCACCCTGCCTCAGTCTGCATGGGAGCCCTGACTTTACCACATTCTTACAGTTGCTGTCATGCCACAGTTCAACACACAGCGGTACCATTAAAGGCAACACCAGACAATGGCATCATTGGAGATGACTAGGTGTGCACTAGTGTTCATACCTGACTACAAGCACTGACTTTGGATTTTCACTTTCATAAACTATCTTTGAACTACAAACATAGAGCTCCTTAATCCTATCGAAAGACAAAATGACTTTCTCTGTGACCTTTCAGTAATAGTAGAAGTACAGTAGTAGTAGTAGTTGGGGGAGTGCTTCCTTCCTGGTACAAAGAATCTGATATACGTCATATCCAGACTTTCTCTGAAGAGGGAGAAGTACAGTCCAAGTGACAGCCATAATTACCCTAACCAAAGTCTAAGGGTGAAAGTCTAGCTGGTTACATGTTTATCTGTATAGTGTAAACATAAAACCACCCCGAGGAGGATATTATGAGGTGATTATAGGATTTCAGCTGTTGAGACTTCCTCTTCCCCCCGAACGAACGTGACATGTATACATGTGTGTACATAGAGAAGTCTGGAAGTGTGGGTACCTACAGCACTGTATGTGTGTGTAGTTCCTACACTATTTATATGTGTATGTATGGGTGTGTATATTATTGGTGTCTGTGTGTAAATGTGTGCGTGTGTATGTATGTGTGTAAGGCTTGTAACCAAAGTTCTTATTATTTCTATGCTGGTCAAAAGAGAGCAACCTATTGCAGAGTCCAGTATAAAGACAAATCCTTCGAGCAACTGCTTTATCCATTTAACACACAATTGTGAGCTTAAACCTATATATATATATCTATATATACTATATATATATATATACTATATATATATATACTATATATATATATATATCTATATATAGTCTACCTATAGGGTAACTTACAGCATGTTGTTACTCGAGTTTCAACATGCTGTAAGTTACCGTATAAGTAGACTATATTATGTATTGCTCTACTTCTATGTATTGAGCACTTTTGCAACAGGAAGTGAACATCTGAATCTTTTTTATATACGCAATCTTCAACTACAGACAGATTGATTGGTTTAGGATAAATTAGGGCTATGGTTGGTGAAACTGTCTTCTGTTCCACGATGTGTGTGTTTACTTGAGAAACATATTAAACTTTCACGACTTTTGACATTTCAGTGTTTGCTCCTATATCATCATGTGCTCTCAACGACTGCGCAACGACTCAACGACTCGACTCAACGACTCAACTCAACGACTTCGCAATCCAATGTACACTTAATTGCCATACACCCAAACTAATTTTGATAAACGAAAATACCAAAATTTTCATCCAATTTTCTAATTTTTTATTCCATTCAATGAAGAGGTGATCAAGATTTAGTATGCAACCTTTAAAAATATTTTTATATCAATGCAGAACTCTTTCCAGAAGAAATAAAAGACCTAAGTTTTGAGAATTTTGCTTCTTTGACTAACAAGTACAGTATGCAGACAGATCAATGGACCATACAGGAACCTGTTTTGTCATTATCAAACCATATTTAACTGAATCAATCTGAGCTTTAACAGCCCAAACAAGCAATAAATAATACACATCCTTGTTCCTTGTAGACATTTTAAGGAATGTTCAGATAAACCATTTTTTGTACATAATCAAGTTATATTGTAAAGAGACTGATTGCATGCATGAAGAGGAGTCAATTGTATATTCTGCTTCAATTTTTTTCAAACACGGCAAAGACCAGAGTGACTAATTCACTTGTGACCGGTTCCGATGAAAGGAGGTTGACCAAAATTTAACCATATACATAACCTGGCCTCTACAAAACCACAAAACAAACCTCAAAACCACAAAACCACAAAACAAGGGATATCAGGGTACATGTATGGGATAAGGATATGTATACAAAAGGCTAAAAGCAAAGGGAAAAGTCAATATCATGTCCAACTTTCTGGTAGTACAAAAGTCACTTTCTTTGACCTGTCAAAGCTATTCATTACGCCGAGACATCACCCCACCCCCCCCCTCCCCTCCCCGCAAAGGGAAACCAATCTTGAACAATGTCACTGGCTGTATGATAAATTGATCATTTATTGTTTCGTCTCTCTCTTTGCCATCCGGGCCCCGTCTTGTCCTTGCCATAACCAACCAGACCCCCCCCCCCGACACCGCCTCAGACCCAACACTCGGAATGCAATGACGACTAGCTAGCATCATGGATTTGATGATAAAAATGGAAAAAAACAAAAAGAACAAATAGATCAATCACTTTTGGGTCTCATCCCAGTCTCCACGCGGTCTTCGTCGTTGACCTGTCTGCAAAACATTCTTTGTAAACAAAAAAAAATCTCCTACCTTCCCTCTTCCCCCCTATTGGTTTCTTTCTTCTCTCCATCCTTTGTCTACTAATCCTATTACATTAATCCCTATTACATTCACCCTGCTCATTAACATATCTGTAATTCTGTGCTTGTATTTTGTCCCTGGTATTTTCTGTTACTTGTCATTCAGCCTCTGAAGAAGATCCTGCTAGGATCGAAACGTCAGGCCCACTCACTTTTACACACAACAAAAAAATTGAAGACATATAAATATCAAAGATATTTTGGCATACTCACGCTGTACAGGACAGAAAATGGTCGTGGTAATCAGAAGCAATGAAGAATTTATCTTTGGCAGTTTTGTCCAACATATCATGGTCGTTTTGGTAATAGTTGAGAACGCTGACAATGGTGCAGTTCTTGTTGTCTGGCGAGAGAGGAGCATAGCAGATATCCTGCAGGGAGATGTTCCTGTTTTCCGGTTGGTAGAAGACGGACAGGTTTGCTATTGCGTTCTGCAAGTCTAGGACCTGGAGAAGAGAGATAAAAAGGATAGAAAGTTAAACAAGAAATAGCGGAGTGTTTGTTAATTCGTGAAATTCATCGGCGTAGTTATTATCGACCGTTTTCCTCCACATACCACCTATAACTTTTATTTATTTGACCTACGTATCCACCTACCTTGGAAATGATTTACCCCTTCTGTATGTTGATCTACCGCTACGTGAAAATACAAGAACACTGGCCTTATAAAGTTTAACATGCCCCCCCCCCAAATTGACCCATGGGTGCCACATTGACATCCCCATATGATCCAGTGCCAACTCTGTAGAAAACCATACATTTCTATTTATAGGGAACTTTGTGTATGTATATACCCTATCTGAACACATGTCCCCACAAATGACCCACTACCCACTACTCAATACATGCAGAACCTTTTTTCAAACGAATGACTGGCATTTCCCATATGTCCTGCATTCATTTCAAAGTGGAGGGAAAAGGAAAGGGTTGAAAACTAGAAAGGGAGGGTGGGAGGTGGGAGGGGTTAAGGGGAAGAGATTTAGGGAATTCTTACTGGAACATACCTGGGATTCTTTAGGCAGGCATGAATATTCACACATATGCATACAAGCAGTAATTTAATGGAATAAACTAATTAATATTGAAGACGTACAACATAATACAAACATTTCAAGCAGGAACAGAATGCTACTGATGCTGTCTTTAATATATACCTGATGTAGGATGCTTTTGTTCAACACGGGTCCAAAGGTTATATTGGTATGGTAGGGGTACTGGCTATATATGGAGAAGTTAGTATGTGGGGCCGTAATGATCAGCTGCTCTGTACGATAGAAAGGTCCAAACTTCCCATCAAAATACTCCTTGTGGAGGCGGGCTTCACTTTCCGGAGGTGACCACAGTTCGACCGGATTCGTAATGACCTTTAGAGACGATCCGGAAAAAATATGAGGATTTTAATTATCTATATACACTTACATATATTATGCAATTATACACAATTATACATAATTATAATACAGTGTATACAACAATTATATAATATATACATGCCCACAACAACAATATGGGGTTCTTGCATTCCCTATGGTGGATCCACATATATCCAGTTCAATCAACATAAACACTACTTTTTATGTTATCAATGTGTCATACACACTCGTTCACCCACATAGATTTCTCTTGCACACAAACACTCAACAAGGAATGGGAAGACTCAAGACAAATTAACTTCTTCTCAATTATTGTTCCCTAATGGGAACATTTTTTAGAGAGACCCCCACACCACCCAAAAATTTGATTTGAGGAACTCATTTTATCATGACCTCAAACTTTTAGTAGACATTTAGATATGCTTATTTGTCTGAGGGGAATGGGTCATCATGAGTGTAGACTTGACTACAGGGTGGATCTGGTCACACTATTGTCCTATGCTTTACATATAACTATTTTTGATTAGCTGGCATATTTAGTTAGGACGAAAACTGACGTAATGAGCGTAATTAATGTATTCTAGACTTGTGTTATACTGTCAGTGCTTATTAGTGTGGACTACTCACCGTTAACATGAACATGCCACATGCCATTCCGATCACCGCCACGATGCTCACGAAGATGACTGGGAAAGGATTCGTGGCGACGAACAGACCGAGACGGTGGAACATCCTTCTCAAGCTTCTGTCGATGAATTCTCCGATGGCCTCTTGACAGCCGACGTTGAATTTCCCTTTCTCTTCCCCGGAACCCGACGAGAGCAGCGAAAGCAGGACGTCCAGCAGAGTGAAGATGAGGACGAAGGCCGCCCAGCTGACGAAGATGTAGAAGGTGAAACAGTCTACAAACCAGATGATGCAAGGCGGTGGAGGTGTAGGAGGCGGGATCACCGGAGGGCAGGCTTTGGGACAATCTTGACAGCTGCAAGGGGCGGAGGTGTTCCCCACACCTTCGTTACAGGGGTGTATGGTGAGATTCAGAGGTACAAACACCAGCGGTTCTGGGGTGGAGTCGTTCCGCAGGTAATAGTTGAAGGTGTACGGCGTCTGTCCGTTACTCTTGCTGCCTACGAAGGTCAGCCACCTCTGAGCCGAACAGTTATCCGCTCCGTAACTGCCGCAGTAGAGTGACATGACTTTCTGGTTGGTGCTGGGGAAGTTGACATTCTTGCACGCGTTGTACATGCCGTTGGCGAAGGCGCCCTCCACGTGGACATCCACGGCGATCACCGACAGGTTACCTTGAAAAGGTTCGCTGACGGCGGCGTCGTCGGCCGATGGGTACGGGACCGTCTTGGTGACGTTCATGAATACGCTCTGGTTGGGGCTGCACGTGGTCGAGCAAAGAAGGTTCAGAAAGTTACGATAGCAGGACGGGCATCTGTCCAACGTCTGTTGTGCGGGTTGGACGTTGTTCAGCAGCGTGTTCAGACCAGCTTGATCGCAGCAGGTGTAGGTGGTCTCGCCCTCCTCGGCGACCATCCACGGACACAGCTCTGCCAGGATTTTAAGGCCCCCTTCATCCGTGAGCGGGAAGGCAGGTCCGTTGTAGTAGCAAGGGATGGGCTTTCCCGACTGAGTGTCCGTCCCACATCTACCGTACGTCATACAGAAGCCATCTTTGTAATTATTGGCGATAGCCTGCGACAGGATGAGATATGACATTAATTATTATACAGTACTTACAATGGGATAAAAATCAAGAAATTCAAGTAAACTTGTGCAGCATAGACTAATCAGGAATCGTCAGTTTCTTGAAGTCAGCGTATCGTCTCCCGTAAACTGGGTCAGTTTTTCTATGTACTACAATTACTAAAACTTTCATTATATATATATAACTCATAACAGGCAGTCTAATTAGCTTGACCTAGATATCAAACTTCATTGCAAATAATGATGAAACTTGTTTAAATTTCTTGGGCAAACCTGTTTCTTGTGTATTAAATTACACAAATTCCCCCTCCCCACCCCCAAAAATTGTCCAAGTGATAAATTTCCACCTGGAATCATATTATGATGACTGTGGTGGTAGTGGGGGGAGAGGGGGAGGGGGAGGAAGAAGAATCTTCATAAATTTGAACAGGCTGGGCAAACTTAATCCAGAACAACCAGATCATTGTAACCAGAAATCTGTCATCGTTAGCAAAAGTTTCATCATTATTATCACGATGAAGGGTTAGAAAGGTTGACCGTTTTTGTGCTACTAAAGCAAACACAAACTGGATAAAAAACAGTGCTCAGTCTTTGTATTAAAAAAAAAAGAAGAAAAAATGAAGAATTGAGGGTAAGAAGACAGATTCCCAATTCTAGAGAGAAGCCACATATTTTAATAGTGAAATGAGGATGAAACATACAGTGACCATAAACCCAGTCAGTATATTACTAGAGAATCTGCCAATTATTGAGAAGGTTAGGATTCAATGACAAACTGCTGATTTCTTTCCCCCCTCAGAGTGCAAAGGTCAAAAACATTTTCATTGGCAAAGCACCAACTGATACCTACTGTAGTGTATATATAACCAAACCAGACTTTTAATGGTAGAAACGTTTAATGCTTTCCTGTATTACCCTAGAATACACCACAGCAGAACTGTGTCAGCCGAGATCTTTGTACTGTGGTATTGTAAATAAATCTGTGTGTGTGTACATACAGCAAGGCCATAGAAATGTGAAACACTGTTCCTTCTCACAGTTGCAAGTAGGAATGCAGGAATGTCAATTCAAAAGGCAAAGCCAAACCTTAAATTTCAGATTGGAAGTTGCAAACTTCAAAAATTCAGAAAATTCTGTATTTCACACATATTTTGAATGATATATTTACTGTTTCATTGTCAAATCTTTCAAGTGTGTATTGTGCGATTTTCGTAATTTTATCGCACGACTTTGGCAACCTAACTAAAGAAAACCTATGATGCCTTTCGACTTGTTGAGTACGATTCCACAAGGTTTTGGTAAACTCCACACACAATATAGAGCATGGAGCTTGAAGTGGCTCGATAGGATGTGTGCCACGAGTTGCATACAAGTTACATACTTACATAGGTACATACAAACTCAATGTAATGAATGTCCAACTTGCCAAAATTACATAATTTAACTGTCAAATCAAAATTGGTGGCTGCCTTGTTGTTGAACATACAAGGCATGAAATTTAGCTAATTGGCATTCAAGGGGTGACTTGAGTTCTTACGGTGGTACGGTATATATACAAGATTGAATTTTGCTTCAATGAATTAGGGTACAGTATAGAAACATTTATTACTGCTCAAAAATGTTTTCCTTCTTTTCCCCAATATAAAATGACAAAAACGTCCGTTTAAAAGTCACAAATAAATTCTGGCACTATGGCGTACTTGTCACGAAGTAAACTATTTAAGCTTAACTACAGAAAAGAGAAGAATGTTCTTGTAATTAGATTGATCAGGTTATCAACGTCGAGCTTCAAGTTTTATGAGATTTACTTCCAAACTAATTAACCGTCTATGCTAATTTGTGACCTACGGTAGCCCTAGGGTGTCAGAGAAAATTTGATGACGTTCAAATAATCGACATGTTCCCTCCTGATTCTATTTAAGTTTGTTTCACAGGATATAATAATGAGGCCCTGCTGATATTGTTTAAAGAGTGTGTACACGATATGAAGATTTCTTGCTTCAAATTCCTGAGAAAATTAACCACAATAAGTGAGAGAAATCACTGAGTTACACTTTTAAATTTATGCATCACCAACCAAAACAGTGCAATGTTTAACAACATGGAATGATCATTGATTCATCATATGATATTGTCATGTGACTCACACAATCCATTCTTGTGGTATTAATGCAAAAAAAAGCTTGAACCCTAAACGAATTGGATGATTCTTGTAGAAATGGTAAATGCTTGTGACACTGCTCATCAAATTTGAATTTTTTTCCCCTTCAAGATTCACGCCTTGACATACTATTTTCAAGTAATATATCATTAACCAAGTCCAACAGTCGCTCATTTTGACTCTCAACAAATAAAAACTTTACAAGCATTAATTAAAGGACAACAGAAGCAGTAAACAAAAGTAAACAGAAGCTCATTAAACTTCAAAGGTGAGTAATTCAAGGTTTAAAGTTCTTGCATCGATCGCAAAGGGTTTTACAAAGCACTCTGTTTGTTCGACTAAGACAACAGCCCTGGATTAATTTTGGTATCCCAAATTTTTGTAGCGGTTTTGGAGGCTCTGAACTCGATTTCTTATATTACGATATTATGGTTCCTGTATTCAAACACTGCTATGCATCTCTGCACTTGTATAGCAATTTGCCCGCGTTGCACTTTGAGATTTTGAGATGCGATACGGGATAAATAATCCCCTGACTTACATTATCACTTCACACAAGACAAAATTTTTATTATTATTGTTA
>JAIPMN010003072.1:2200-14928 GCA_020650975.1 Apostichopus californicus | reverse complement strand
GGGGGGGGGGGGGGGGTAAAGGTATGTTCAGCCCCAATATTTGCCAAGTGCTCCAAGAAGTGGGGACCGCGGGGAGAATTTAGAAGTGGGTGCTGAACATATTCTTGATTGGTCCAGATGCACAATATACTAATAATTTTAGGGAGAAAGAACTGTCTAGATGCGATTTATTGTTACCAGAGGTGTCATTTTTGCTGATCTAAGATTTTCTTTTTTGATTAAATTTCGACGCGCCGCGCCAACTGATGGTGGTGCACCGCCTAAATAGTGACGTATAAGCTTCAGTTGTACATCACCATATAAGTTCTTGTATCCGCCCTCCCTAAATTTACACACGTTCATAAATTGTTTAGATGCAATTTAAAGCCTATATGGCTGTTAATTTTACCGATCTAAGGGTACCTTTCATCGAAAATTTCGACGCTCCTTGCCAACCGATGATGGCGCTCCGCTTAGATAGTGACGTATAACAAAAGTTGTACATCACCATCTGACCATATGTTCTACTATCAATCCTCTTCAAATTTTTAAACAATAATTAAATATCTAGATACAAATTGCAGACATGAGATCCATATTTCAAGGAGGGGTTCATGCAGCTTAGAGCACTCGGGAAGTGCCGTTTCCGGCCATCTGGAGGGTTTGTAAAGCCAAAAAATTTCTTGTACGCTCCGCGCCAACCGATGGTGGCGCTCCGCTTAGATAGTCTTGCTGGCAGGTTTGCCCCCCCCACCCCTTATACCCCTCCCACAGGACGGCGATTCGTGGCATGGACCAGCATTTGCCTTCTCAAGAGTTGGGAGCTATGTAAATTATGAGCATGAGGATTTAGAGTTTAACACCATTTTGCAGTTACAGGCTGGTTGTAAGAAATTTATAACCTATGAGAAATAAAATTTCTTGAGAAAGATGATCCCAACTTTGTTTTATAAATATTTTAGAAAATTACAGCTGGGAAACATTTTTTTTAGAATTAATTAACATCACCATTGTACACTTTTGTCGCACCAAATTGCATCTTAGGGCATTCAGCAATAGAAAATTTTCAAAAGGGGAGGGGGGCACCCCCCTCAGACCCCTCCCCCATATCACTCTAATACCACTTTGGCCCCTCCCAAACAAAGGCCCTGGATCCGCCAGTGCATGTAGACACATGATATAGGAACAGGCAAACTCTGTTATAGTGGAGGGTATATGTAGACACATGATATAGGAACAGGCAAACTCTGTTATAGTACCTAAGGAAAGTACCTAACAATTTTGCTATAAGATTTGCAAGAGAAGAAAGCCAAGTAGAAGATGGTATTGGTCCACAAATATCATGTGGATAGAATTTTGACCTGGATTTATGACTTCTTTATGACTCTTGGGATCATGATATCATTAAATTTAAAATAATATGTCATTCCAAGCTGACCTCTGTTGTCTGTGGACCTCCAGTACTGACGTAACCAGCTCCAAAGATTTTCTCGTACCTCAGGATGCCTCGCTTTGAGTATTGTTTGTTGTCCAGAAATTGTTGGAATGTGACAAAACCATGGTTCCCTTCATCTGACCTCGGCGTCTTCTCCATTAGCCAGCATATTTGATTACGGTTATTCTTCAGCTGCCAAAAACAAAAAGACAAATAAAATATTATCACTCTTGTTGCAGAATTTGATGTGATAGATGATAAATCGAATATTCAAGAACCATTCTGTAGTTGTGACAAACTTATCTTATTATATTTTCAGTTTTCAGTCATTCTCACCTTAATGTAGCTCTGCAAACTCTGTGAAAAACAGACATCGAAACCCCAAGGCATCTTTCCCGTTCCAGGAACTGAGACACTTTGGAAAAGATTGTTATAAAGCTCTGGTGATCTGTACTTGGATGGGTTAAACTGTCTCTTGGCGTTGCCTGAAGTGAAAAAAACATAACAAAAAAATAAATAACACAGGAACGTTGTTCTGCAGACAACTACAAATCTATTGCTATAAATAAAGGCATGTACTAATGGGGTCAGGGTAAAACTGTCCCTGATGAAGGTTTGGGGTGGAGGGTTCAATAACTAATAGCCATATTAATATGTCAATCTCATTCTGAGGCCAGCGCTGGGGCTTATTCATATCTACTAAGATCATGCACTTTACAAGACCTTTTACAATGTTACATAACAACATAGGGTATCTTCACTAAGTCAAACTCAGAACAGTAAAATGTAATGCTTTATAATGTATTTGGCACCAGTTACGTGGTTTTACAAAACTGTACCATTTCATACTTAGTAACAGTATATTAACAACCAACAATTGTGGTACATCTTGTGTTGGTTGGAGGCAGGTAATGCATTGATTGGTCATTTTAAAATGCCCACTGAAGTGAGTCTGCTCACTTTGCATTCCTTTTTCGGCTTCTCTCTCTTACAGGAATGACCTAATTATTAAGCTCACACAACAACCACTTCTTTTCACATTCTTAAACTATTTATTTTCACATTCATAATGTTTGTTCTAATTACAACGTGTTGCATATTTTCTCGCATGCAAAACGCCAAAAACTTCCTATTATTTTGGCTGTTGATTCTTCACAAATGAAAGATTCAAGTAAGAGGTGATGGGGGTTGACCCAGAAGTAGCATGATGGGGACAAACTAATATAGAGTTTATAGACTAGAAGGATTGGACTGTGCGACAGTAGAGTCAGGTAAGTGAGATAAGTACAAGTAAATTAACCAACTTGCATCAACTGCATGGCAAGTAAATTTATCAACATGCCAAACCACTTTTGATCATATGCACTCAGTTCTGACTTGTGGTGATTATACTACTTATTCTCACCAGACTGGTGTAAACATGATTCCCTGAAAAATAGAAAGCCGCCCTCCTTCAACCAGGTGAGCATCTTCATGGCCAGCTGCCGGACTTCCTCGTCCGAAAGATACATCAGTAACCAGTTGGAAAATATGACATCAAAACTGTAGAATACAAAAGAAATGATTAATCTATTACTACTAGGCATGCATTTCAAGAACACAAGGCTAAATCTGTCGTAGTATATGGGTTCAATGACATGATAGCAGGTTTTACCAAAAACTGACACTTACGGAAATGTTTCTGTTTTAACAAATTTTATGTGTAGGATTATATTACAGAAGATCTTATTCTCCACAAATTGTTAGATATGCTAATGTAAGTGACAGGACTGACTGCTGGAGACTGGCCGACGGAAATGTGCTTCCTGTAAACATCAAACGGTACATTTGTTGGTTTAATAGTTAGGCATTAATCGGCAGCAACGTTGGTACATGTTTTGCAAATGAAGTCCTGATCTCCTGAAGATGATGAACAAAACACTCACTTGAAAAATAATACATACTATCGACAGGGCAATGGGAGGTCTCTTAGGAAGATTGGCTGGAAGTGGTAGAATGCCATTTCTGAAGTTAATAGTTACAATATCTCTCTGTGTTAAATTCAAATTAATCAATCAACCAATCATCCAAGGAATCAATAAATAGGAAGAACTGAGAGGTTCATTTGATCAAACATTTCTTTTTCACAAATATTTTTTTTTTCATTTTACCTTCCTTTCTCCATTTCTAGTTTTGTGACATCAGCTGTGATGAACTCAATGTTATTGTGATCTTTATTCAAATCTCTGTTCTTCTGAATGAACGATTCCATGAAGTCTACCGTAGTCACATGACTGGACTGTGTCGCAACTTGGCTTGTGAAACGCCTAAAAGTAAGAAACGAAGGAAAAAGTGTCATAAAATGTTAACTTTGACTGGAACTACAAAGGTTTTTTATTCAGTTAATTACTTGTGCTTTAGGTCATCATTACTTGCAGGTCAAAGGTTAACAGTCCAGGCTGTACAATTAACTGTCAAACTATTACATTTACATTCTCATCTAAACTTCATGGGGTTCTTCTTTTTGAACCTCAAAAATTCACTTACCCTATTCCACCACCCAGTTCCAAGACCTTTTTGCCTTTCAAATCTGGAAGGAGGGCCATCACTTCTGGCAGTTCCTCTTGGCTAATCAGAGATGCATTGGTGTCCAACATCATTTCTTCAATGCTGGCATTGTGGGAATGACTCTCCCAGAATTTGGTCATGTCATTCCTGGTTTCACCTGAGTTAATAACACATTTATTAGATCTTAAAAAATCAAATTTAATTCAAGGTTTAATTCTCTGTTGTTCCTTTCTTTCTTTTGTTTCATCCACTGATACATTTGCTGCATGTAATGCTGAAGCTTCAAGAATTGCAATCTATTGACTTCAATGATTGTTTGGAAAGATTACACACTAGTACTTTGAAACTATTTAGAATAAAAAAATTCCTTGTCCCGAGTGGCATGCAGTTCAAACTTCTACCCAAAAACATATTCTACAATCCAGTCTTCATCTCACACAAGAACTAAAACATTATAGAAATCTCACAACCTGAGAGCCCAGAGGCTTTGTGAAACCTTTGCCAGAAAATTTAACACTCGGGCACCTGACTACTATAATTAAAGGAAAGTTAAATTTGTTCAAGAATTTAGTCAGAACCAGAACTTCAGAGGGTACCAGCTTCCCTAACTGATTAAATTTCTGATATGGATTACCCGTTTACCGCATAATTTTTTTCTAATATTCAGTATTTCTGTGTGGAATGCAATCACATAGTGTTCTGTAGATGCATGGGCAAGCCATGCACAATTCCTTTAATCAACTTCCTAATTAAGCTATAGCAATCAATGCACCACTTACCCCTTGAACAACTGTTAAGTAATCATAGAGTACATCTTAATTAAATTCATTTTGCACATAAATTATTTTTAAAACTTACTGCCAAAACTGTATGCGCTGAACCTAGCTAGTACCTATATCACAGAAAAATAAGCTATGTTACCTTTGATCTCTGCTTTATACCACTTCAGATCACAAAGATAGCCTTAAACATGTATTACTTGATTAAACTGAGCATATAACAACAGAGTCAGGGGTGTTAAAGTCACCTTCAGCATCAGAGCAATTCAATTCACCAACACAAAATGACTTTGTGCGTTAAAGTCACCTTCAGCATCAGAGCACTCAATTCACCAACACAAAATGACTTTGTGCGTTAAAGTCACCTTCAGCATCAGAGCATTCAATTCACCAACACAAAATGACTTTGTGCGTTAAAGTCACTTTCAGCATCAGAGCAATTCAATTCACCAACACAAAATGACTTTGTGCGTTAAAGGGTGTGAAGACTTGCGCAAAAAGAAACGTCTCGTAATCTGACCTATTTTCGAATGAGGTGTAATAGAAGTGTTAGACACTACCATCGATCCCATAAAATACACACACAGCTCGCTACCGTTGGTAATTAGACACTAAGTGTACAGTCAATACATACAGCTACGGTCAATACCCACAGCAGCGTGGACATCTCAGGTCTAGATAAAAGATAACAAGGTATCACGTTTCATTACTGTCTGCATTTTGTAGCGACAAGAAGAAAACTTCATTTGCAAGCAACGGAAAGTTAACTTTTTCAGAGCACGGCACGCGGTTTGGGGCGAGTCTTCAATGCCTTTAAAGTCACCTTCAGAATCAGAGCATTCATCTCACAGACACAAAATGACTTTGTGTGGAAATATGACACAAATTTCATGTCCCGACCTTAGAATGAACAAGATTGCCTCAGACCTATTTTACAGCAATGTTGAATGTGGAATTAGTCAAACCAAGTTGAACAGGGTCTGTCCACCACTAAGGAACATGTACATAACAAGTATAAGATTTAACACAACTGGCCTTTTTGAAATATTGCATCAGCCTGTTAACAAATCATTCAGACTTTCACCACTGTAAACTACTGTAGTGTTTACACGGGTCCAAAAATCGGGAACCGGGTACCCGAGAGCTGTTACCCATTGGGTATCCGGGAAAAAATTGTGTACCCTCGTGTATCGCGACTTTCAAGAAATTAAATACTGGAAGCTATAATAAATGAATTATATCCTCCACTGACAATGTTTTCATGTTCAAATACGTAGGTGTAAGATAAGGTATAAAACCTTACTCAATAAATCTATTTGCTTTAGTTTCTTTCATTTACTTGTTAATAACTTCATATAATTAACATCACTACTAACATCACACTGCCGCCGCTGCTTATGCTTGCTCTCCACCTCTATTGGATCAGACCATATCAATATCCAATGTAGCTCTTAAACAGTTTTTACTACTACTATCTATTATGCAGGCCCAGGGGTTCGCATTAGCCGCGAGATTGCGCGATTCGCGCACTTTGATCGCATTTGGAATACACGTTTAGTAAACAGCCACTTGCGATTACTATTTTTTACTTATCCCGTCTATAATCCATTAGTATTTAGAAACATCTCGTAAAATTCCTTGTCAGTCTTTCTTTCTATGAAATAAACGAATGAATAATTAATAATTGTGAGAATTCTTTCAATTTCTTCCACATGGTAGCCTAACACCACACATAGTCAATGGGAAAATCTAGCTAACTATCTGTTTATTAGCTGAAATTGTGACGCAGTTATAAGATGTGCATGGAATACTTTTGTTATTGCTGTTATCTACAAACACATGGTAGCCTAACACCACACTAAGTCAATTGGAAAATCTTGCCTAACCATCGATTTGCCAACAAAAAAAAATAACACTTTGTGTAGGATTCTTGTAATAAAATAGGAACCGGGTAGTATCGCGTCGGGCGGGTACCCAGATACCTCGTGCAAACACTACTCTAAACAATACTTGAACACACAATACTTGAACACACAACAACACACAATACTTGAAAGATAACAGCATGAAAACATCACTTTGGTTGTTTAAAAAAAAAAAAAAATCATTCGTTTTTATAGGTTCAATTTTCAACATAGGTTCTTTTTGAAAACTGAGTAAACCAAATACACTTCAACAATTAAATCAGCTTGGTGGTGCTCCTGGCTCTGACTACATTTTTAGTATTGCTAGTCCAATATTTGTTTTGAGTTGCAAGCCTTTTTTTTTTAAACAGGCAAGATTTGTTTCTCCCTTTCCATTGTAAATGACTTTGATTCTGCGAGCTGTGCTTCGTTTCTTGGACTTTTAGTTCTACTCTTTCAATAGTAACGTAAACTTGTAAACTCTTTGTTTATATCTCATTATGTGTAACTGATGTTACATTAAAATTTTCACTTTGGTAACATTTAATGTTGATTTCAAACGAATTATTTTCTTTTCAGTCAGTCAGTTAGTTAATATATTCAAATATTTTTGATAATTGACTTTGATTTTCCATGTGGTATTTTCGCAGTAATGCCTGCCTACACATTTAAACACTTTGAAATATACAAACTTTAGGACATGAGGGGGAAGCATCTTCAAGTAGGGTTCAAGAAGAATTGCTTTCAGTCTGTCCCTAAATTGAAATTTACTTTGGAATAATGAGAGTGTGTAACATGTTACTCAAAGAATGTTTCAGTGAGCATGCTCACTGACGTCTGTCCTGCAGGACAGACGTCTCCTGCCAATGGCTGTCATAGATCAAGAAGAAATAATTAGCATAATATCTAAATACACAAACCATTTTGGGTGCCATTTAGTAACCCCACTGTGGTCATTGTGGTTGATTTGAATTTCTTCTGCTTCAAAGTATTCTAATAGCCTGTTGAAAAAAAAAACAAACAAAATAAAAATACGTGCAAGTTTTCTATTTTGTTTGAGGCCTTGGAATGCTGTCTATTTAATAAATTTAAATGTGTGAGGATGTTGCTATTTGTCAAGAACAAAAGCATGGACATTTTTCTGCCAGTAGATATTAAGAACTCACATGATAAGTTGGTTACAATCGTTCATATATCACTGCTTATTTACCAGCAAATATTATTGGGCTGCTCTATAACGTGTATGTTGCTATTCAGATTTAGCCCAGTGAGAACTTGATATAAGTCACTATATTTTTCTTAAGTACTTGTATTTTGTAGCAAGCAGTTACAATTCTAAAATTCTAGGGCTGTCACACACATCATGAAACTTTATCAACCTACAGTAATTCAACCTAAAATGCTTAGTGGGAAGCTGAAACTCATATGAAGAATATATTCAAAACATAGCAAACTTTGCAAGCATAATCCTCTAATTTGGCACAATTAATTTCCAACAGCAGAGAGCAAATGTATTTGCATGACATCTGACCACTTGTCATGTTTGTCACATCATAAATGAGAACAGTTTCTTCCCTTTCCCCAGTTACTACAGAAAGTAAACAGGATTTTTCAGGTATGCACAGTTAACTGCATATTGGTGGTCTTGATGACATCGCATAGATGTATTTCACTGTTTCAAAACAGTTCGGTCGTACTAATTAGCGTCAACAGGCCCATTTCACGACAACTCAAGACAACAAGTTTAAAATACCATCAAATACAATGGTTATAATCAGAGTGTATCTGGAAACACATTTAAAACTGACTGAAACCATCATGCATACATATTTTTCACAGGAAAAAATGTTTTTTTCGTAAAAATAGTCAACTTTCTCGGTCCGTAGAATTGGACCGCACCATTATGATATGGGATGGTTTGTGTTAGGGTTTGGGAACTACCTTTGTGTACAGTGTCGGTAAGGTGGATTGACGTAGTAAGAAAGTGCCACCAAAGTAGTATGATGAATGAACTCCAAATCAATCAAATCATTGAATGTTTTTTAAAATAATGAATATTTCTTATTGTTTTTCCATTGAAATTTACATATGTTTTTATTAATTTTTACAGAGTCTTGCTTACTATCATTTTGCCTGGTTTTATTATTCTCTCCGTGTATTTTATTCTGTAATGGTGCGGTCCAATGTCATTGCGCAAGAGCAATAGCATCAGGTCGTCCAATTCTACGGACGGAGAAAGTTGACGATTTTTACGACAAAAACACTTTTTCCCGTGAAAATATGTATGCACGATGGTTCCAGTTAGTTTTAAACGTTTTTCCATATACACTCTGATTACAACCATTGTATTTGATGGTATTTTAAACTTGTTGTCTTGAGTTGTCTTGAGTTGTCGTGAAAAGTGCCTGTTGACGCTAATTAGTACGACCCAAACAGTTTGATACTTTGTAAACAAGCGTTTAAGGTTAGGCTATAGCTTATGCCAGAACTATGTTAGGCTTACTTACTTTAGGCTTAGCCTAAATCATTATCATTGTCATTAATTGTTCTGCATACTTACTACGCCTACAGAGGATAACACAATCGTGTCCCTATGAATAACAATAACATACGTCAGAGCCTGACTGCTGATTATAACTCCATTAACTATCAAACACAGACGACATATTGTCTATAGGGTCTAATTATTGATTGCTCACACTCTTAATTTGAGATGTGGATATCAGGTAACGTCAGCTAGGCCTAACTTTAGTATAAATATAATACTCACCTTATCACAGTCTAGGCTATGTGTCAAACAGTATGAATTGCTGTTCTTGTACGACTGAACGATCTGCTTCTTCTATTCCAGGCAAGTCCACGTTGCTGCATTCCTATAAATTCTGGGCCTCGGCTTCAAAGTTTATTATCATTTACAGTGGCACCCAGATGGTGATTTACATTCGCATGGAAAAGCCTGGGAATTACCAGAAATTCGACGTTGTGATCCAATCAGCTAATAACATGAGAAGAGAGGTTGCAGCATGAATACTGAATTGTGTTATGTTGTATTAGGTCGTGGCATGCATTGCGTAATCATTTCTGGCTTTTATATCGGGATATCGAATGAGTTGTAGCAAGCGTGGCGTGATGTGTACAGAAGCCTCTACATACACTATACCAACATCAAGACGACTTAAAAAGTCTTTAAATTCATTATAATATTCACGGTATGAAGCCAAAAAACGTACTAACGCACTACAGAAATGTTTATATGACCTTCTTTGGAGGTTTCAATCTCTTGGATTTACTTTTATTTTGTGTAGAAATAGGTATCCTTAAGGAGATTCTTCTACGTTCTGTATATTGCTCCGTACTTAATAAGTGGAAACATTTCCAAGTATTGTGGTCTCATGATTGAACTTTAACCGTAGGATTTTACCTAGGTATTTTCCATCATGGGGGACGAAAGCAAGTCATTGTCTTTGGGATAACGAACTGAAATCTGGAAATGTGACAGTCAGTTATGAATCGTCAATGCTATTTATTAGAATTCGACGTGGAGAGTAGTACAATTGATACATTGAGAATTTTCAGTCATAGTGGCATTGCACGGGTGACTTCTGTATAAGCATCAAGATTGTCGCCTAGTCCAGCATATGCGTCCAAGTCCTATTAGGCATACAGGGAATCCGAGTCTCACGTATCCGAATCATTGGAGGAGATACATTATCATTTCAGAACTTGTTACCCTAGGCAGTTTCGAAAAATAAAAGTGAAAAGTTCCAGGCAGCTAAATTATCTATTTTTAATTCATAATCCTTAGACTATATCTTGGAGAAACCCAAACACCGAAAATAGCCTTCCTCTACTTGAAGTATGAGGCTATTGTTCGGCACCTACCGTACCGAAACTAAACGTTCCCCACCTTCATGAATATTCATGTCCACTAACTGGATAAAAAATATTCAACAACATATATCAAATCAAAGCCGAAGGTGCCATTATCCTTCGAAGCCGCCCCCCCCCCACGGTTTAACCTCTTAGTCTTATGCTCGTACCATGACAAAAATTCTCCAATTAGTCTCTAAGTATGCTATAAGATCAAATAATGGTTATTCATGCTCAAAATGCAACACACGCATTTGTACAGCCAAGCAACATTCTCAAAGCACTGTGATAATGTTACTACGACTCAGTGCATATAGTGTGTATATTGACGACGATGTGAACAATGTAATATTCAAGATGACCCATCAAATAGTAAACTTCTTAAACTATGCTGAATTGGCCCCAAATATGATAGATATTCAAAAATGGTCACCTTTGGCCAAAATTATTACAACCTTCGAGTAAAATTTTCCTCACTGCACATTCAGTCATCTTGTGTGTTTCTTAAAAATGTCTGAAAACATTTGGAGAGTAAAGACCTCCAGGAAAGGACTTTTTGAAAACTTCTAGCAATTATAGCGTGCTATATATAATTTGGGGCCTATATACTGACTACCTTCAAGGGTGGCGATCTTTTACATACATTTGATGCGAGTCTAAACCATTTATCTCTCGGAGAGAACTTACCTTGGGCATGCAATAACTCATCAAGGATAGGAGATTTGTGTAAATGCATTGTAGTGAGTAGTACTTTTGTTCTCATTTTACTTGAACACATCTTCATCATAACTTCATATGTCAATAGAAATAAACATGTTTATATGCAACAGTCTACAGAAGTGTTTTAATGATACGCATCAACCCAAAGAATGCTGGATAATTAGGCATATAATTAGTGTGTGGGAGGTCCGTAACTATAAGTGGTTGAACCTGATATTTGCTCATGTTAGGAAAATGAATGATCGAGGTTATAGGTCAAATGTATTTATGTTTGGTGCAATGCAGGCTTACAAACGGTAGTATCATTGATTAAACATGCGAACAGTGAGCTTCAGTTTGCATGAAGTTGAAGCATTGCTAAATGGGATTTGTTGTGTCAAAGTGTGCACGTGAATGAATAATATGAATAATATGAATAATATGAATAATATGATAAATATGAATAATATGAATAACATGAAAAATATGAATAATATGAATAATAATAATTGTTTTCTTTTGCACGTCCCTTCTACGTTTCCGTACTGTCTGACCTTGTACTTTTGACATTAGTAGTTCAGTACAGACGGCCGAACAGCTGTGTTGTTGCTGCGCTGGCAGATATTTTGGCATAAGGTCATCTGGTACAGTGGTAGCCACAGTCTAGTAGTTGCATATAGCTATAGAAGACCCGGAGAAAGTAGTTAGTAGATGTTAGGCACTGGCTAACAAACCCCCCAATATTTCCCTAGGTTTGCTTCTCCTTCCAAACAACTCCCCCAACAACTGCAGGAAAACAGTAACCCAGACATTATTCAGTCATGGCGAGTACTGAGCTTAACCGGACTGGTGAGTTTTTAAACTTTTATACCAACCCTAACTAATACTTTTTAAGAAAAGTCAGTCACCCAGGAAAGATCATATTGGGCACGAAAACGAAACTAACGAACGACTGATCCGCTCTCAACCCCAGTCCCCTTGCATTGGGAATGTGATTGTTTGATCATCAACCCTAACTAATGGCCCTATGCCTATGATTATTTGCAGAAAAACAGTACATTATTTTGTTTAGCGCGGAAATGATAACACCAGGCATCTAACTTAAGTTGCTTGTGAAAGACTCCGTTGTCGTGTATCGTTAAATACGAGTTTCATTTTAAGCAAGTTTCAAGGTTTATATTTAAGATATTATCGACACTATTTGTAATCTATTCGTGCAATTTAATATCATAATACGCTATGATAATATAAATTCGTAGCCTTGCACTTGCAGTACGTATAGCTCAATGATCAATCCTAAGTTACTATACCAAATAGGCTTAATTTGACTCCGGTGTGCTGCTTGTAACAATAATTTTTTTTACGATCGGTAAGATACAGGCATCACAACTTAAACAAACGGGTTGATAGTAACTTTCTTTATGATCCTGACCCCTAGGGGCTCTCAACATATATAATATTAAAAAATAAAGGCAAGCGCCCAGACAGTGGTAGGGCTATGGGGGGGGGGGGGGG
>JAIPMN010003070.1:11979-23551 GCA_020650975.1 Apostichopus californicus | reverse complement strand
CAGTTAATATATCGCACCCCCCCCCCCCTCCCTCCCCAATTCTTTGAAAAACCTGGAAATTATCATTTCCCATTTCAAGCAAAGTTGAAATTCTATCCAATCCAAGGTTAAAAGAATAAAGTGATAGAAAAATACAGAGAAACAGGCTGCTTAGTTTAGTTTGTTCTGCTTTCATTAAGTCAATAGAATGTTTCCTCTTTACCATTCTTTTTTTTTAATTCTGGCAAGTTTGATTTTATACCCTAATTTACTTCACTCTGACTCGACTCCCACCTATTGCCACTCAAATGATGCACTTTCCTATCTCACCTCAAATTTGGCAACAATTGGTAACTTTCAACACTGGGGGATATTTTCAGACTCGCAATTATTTGATTATTTGATTTATTATAAGATAATTTGGTTTGGATATTTTCCAACATCAAGTCTAGATCGCAGATTGATAGTTTATTCCAAAAGGCAGTGTACCCATGGATGTGCTGCGTGTATGTGTTCAGCTTCCTGGTTCTCACCAAATTGGCTTTGATCTGCTATTCACCTTTGAAATTAACCTTTAACTTTTGGGAAAAATCATTGAGTTGTGAGAATATTTAAAAAAAAAATAATGGTAAATTTGAAGAATGTTTAAAGACCCCATAATGTGACATAATTTAAGTTATCTTTGTAAAAATTCTTCAACCAGCATATTTTGAGCAAGTTCAAATATATATATATATTTGAAGATAAGTTTTTATAATTTACCGCAGAGTTCTAAATGTAGGCCCGAAGACACCTACCAGGAGTTAAGTTTTCATATAGTCATGGAAAAGTTAGAAAAGCTTCATAATAAAGGAATATGCACGGTTTGATTTTGACCTTCTGATTAACATGGCAGCTTTTTTTTGCATTTGACTTTTTCATTTCTGGCAATGTTTATATAAATGAATATTTAAAGAATGAATTTGCAATTCATAACTACTTGATAAACTGTTAAATAAATGTTTACACCAAGTGAATGTTAATTGGTTAGAAACTAATCCTTCCATTTTTTAATCTAAACTTTTTTCAACTAGACAAGTTTCCATTGTGGAAGTTTGAAATTTTTATCACTTTATTGCATGTATGGGGTTGATCCTCTTCTTTGGATAGCCTTGAAACTTTTGTTTTTCACTCTGTATAATCAGTGAAATTAATCATGAATGTTAACAGAATTATAGACATATCTTTCATTTCGACCTCAAAGTTCCCATATTAAAATCAAATAAAATCTTGTAACATTTTGCCAAACTTGCTCTGACTTTGTCCAAGCTTAAAAATCCAAGCTTACATCAGTATTTTATCACTATGACAACAGGATACATGACTTCAAGTTCCAAGTTTTTTTTAAATGTTTTTTTCCACCTTCCAATCTTGATATACCTTAAATTTGTCTCCCATTTCTCTAATCTCTAGCTTTGATTTATAGTGGCATTTAGTCTTGCCTTTGGTGGTGTTAAATTTTGCTTGAAACTAGGTTAATATTTATAGTCAATTTCTATGTTCATGATGATTATAAATGTATGTATACAGCCAAAAGGTAGCCAAAAATAAAGTACAATCTGGGTGGCTATCTAGTCTATCCAAACGATGACTTGTTTTGTCAAGTTGAACTGCATGAACTGTTGTATAAACAAGAAAGGCAAAAAATCTGGGTGAAAAGGAAATTCTAATGATAATAATTAGCTGTTTTATTACAGCCAACTGGCCTTTTGCTAACCTTCCAGTATGCAGAGACTTCCTGATTACACTGATAACTATGGTACATATATCTCTGAATCAAATTCACAATCCACTGGTTAGGTCAAACCTAGGTTCATCTTCTTCCTGGTTTGTAGGCTCCTTCTAGGCTCCCATGTTTATTTCATATTTATCATATTTCAAGGTCGCTGACACAGTACACTTTATCCTCAAGAGACTATTAAGTTGTATTTTCGTATCCAAAATTGGAATCAATTATAGACTCTTCATATTTTTTTTTTTTATCTTTTTGGTATTTTCACTTCTCTGTATGGTCATGACACACTAATAGCCAACTGGTGGGACAGGAAAATTAAAATCACATGATTAAATGAACTACTAGTTTAGTTTACTTAAAGCAGCTGTGAATGAATACTCAATCTAGGACTTTTCTCACTGTCCGAGTAACAGATATGGATATATTGTATACATGGTTTGTTGGTACAATGACCATGGGGTAACATATTTTCTCTTGGCTGGTAAGTTTGGTTCAACTATTTACCGTGTCCTCCTCTCCCCACCCCCCTCCCCCAGTGGCCACCATACACCCCATGTCCTTCATGTGTTTTGAAGCCATGTCAGAGGTTGTTGCTACCCTAAGAGCTTCTGCACCTCTCACAAGGGATGGACTAAAATTGGGAGGTTCTGGTTAAAGCACTTGTTCACACCAGTGTTCCAAAAAACATGTCACATTTTCCATCTAAAACTAGATGAAATAGAATGTTGACATATGCTATAACAGACTTGCATCCGCACAAGTGAAAGAAATCGTTATATAGTTTGGCACACAAATAATGGAATATAGAAGTTAGCAAATAGGACTGAACTAAGGAGATGATCCCATGAAGGATGCCTTTAAGCAGTAGCATAGCCAGTAGGGGACAGTGGGTGAAGGAGGCAGATTCCCCCACCCCCACCCCCACCCCTCAGCAAAATATAGAAGACAAAGAAGTGCAAATATAAGAAGAAAAGAACTAAGAAAGAGAGGAAGAAAATGAGGAAAGGAATTATTGAAGGAGGAAGAGAGGAAGGGAGAGAGGAAGGGAGAGAAGGAAATGTGGCTTGATAATGGATGGAAGGATGGATGAGACGAGCACTGAAGCAGCCAGGGCATATACTTTGTATAGAATTTTCTGCTTCAAGTGAGCGGTTACTCAGTTGCTTGAAGCTATCAAAATCATATCTTAAATCCAAAATGTCCAACATGTCACACTAACAGTATAGTTACTGCATATTTACGTAGCCAGCTAGCTCACACATATAACGGCTTTTATGTCACACATACAGTATAGTTACTGAATATTTACGTAGCCAGCTGGCTTACATGTACAACGGCTAGTACACCACACATACTGTATAGTTACTGTATAGTGACTGAATATTTACGTAGCCAGCTGGCTTACAAGTAAAACAGCTATTACATCACAAGTATTGTATAGTTACTGTATTACTGCATATTTACGTAGCCAGCTGGCTCATACATACAACAGCTATTACACAACACATACTGTATAGTGACTGAATATTTACGTAGCCAGCTGGCTTACAAGTAAAACCGCTATTACATCACAAGTATTGTATAGTTACTGTATAGTTACTGCATATTTACGTAGCCAGCTAGTTCACACATATAATGGCTTTTATGTCACACATACAGTTTAGTTACTGAATATTTATGTAGCCAGCTGGCTCACACGTACAACGGCTATTACACCACACGTTCTGTATAGTTACTGTATAGTTACTGCATATTTACGTAGCCAGCTGGCTCACACATATGTACAGAAGCACCACAGTCACTGTCTTAAAAAAATGCTATTTTGTGGCACTATTGCTCACTTTTGGACAGCTTGAGTAGAGTTATAGTTCCAAAGCCCCATGCAACCTTTACCATCATCCATCCTCTCCATCTTCAAGCCCCCTGCATCATCAAATGGACCGGCCGATAGTCCGAGCTATTATTTTTAAAAAAATAGTCAAATAGGTGACTGAATGTGGTCTGAATTAGTGAGCATCCAATGCCATTTGAAGATAGTTAAATGCTACATTCTAATGCTTACAATTTTGAAGAAAGTATGATAGTTCTGGCTACCAAAGTTGTACATTTTGTTGAACTACCAATTATAGTAGCACTGGCTAATTCGTAATTCCTAGCTGTTCAAGTTCAAATTTGAAACAATGACAGCGATAAGGATGGTGGCATTGGTGGTAGCGCTGGTAGTGACTGTAGTGGCAGCAGTGGTATAGACAATGTTTGCAGAATTTGAACTTGTGAAGAAAATATCTTTGAAAAACAGAAAAGTGTTAATCTTAAATTGTTTCATTGACAGGAATCCAGGCAAACCTTGAAGCTCACAAATGCCCAGGTCTGTCTAAATGATTATTTTCTGTAGACCTTGACATGCCTCTGGTTTTATATGTATGATTAGGTCAGAATATCGGTTTAATTTGGTCCACCACTGTGAAACATTTCTGGATGATAGGGATGTTAGTTTGACTTCATGTCATGATTAATATGCTTAATATCAGCACGTGGCTCCTGTTGCGTTTTAAGGTTACAAAAGGTGTTTGAAAGAACTTACATCATCATTAGCTTTTACCAAAATATATAGTCCAGGTGAACATGATGTTTCTAAAGGTCATTTCTAAGTTATGTGTAATTACAATGATCCCAGGTGGTCATATGTTTGGAGACATTTCAGCATGTTCCACATTTAACACTACAAACCACTCAACAATACCTTTAACTATGGAAAAAATAAGGTGCCATCATAATAATAGAATGTTCAATTGCAAGCAGAAATTTTCAAATTATTATGATAATAATTATTTAATTTTTAAATCAGATTAGCCTTGACAGACATTGTCATCTGTTACATCAAGTCCAGTGCAACATTGTTTATGTATACATAGTCACCAACAGCCTGTGCTTCCAATTCAAATCTTAGGCAGAGGGATGTACTAGGGGAGGGGCCTAAGTGGACAGCTGTTGAGAAAATGAGGACATCAACTTCATACATATACAATATAAAAAAAAATAGTCCCATTCATGAATTCGAAGGACAAACTTGGTCAAAAGCATAATACTTACCAAATTTTGTAGAGACAACCCTATTTAATGAAATGTTATTTAGACTGAAGGGTATCTGATATGTGCTATAATGTATATGACCTCACTTTGTCAGTGTGTCATAACAAGTTCAACCTGGTAAGCCCTAGCTTGGTTTATACCCAGAAAAAACAGCAATTTTACTGATACCTGGAAAATCACTGTTTTTTCCCCCGGTTATATATCAAGCAAGGGCCTTCTCGGTTAAACTTGTTATGGTTGCCAGAGGATCAACAAAACATACACAAAAATTAACTTTATAGCATCCTTATAATGAGTTGGTTGCTGCAGTGCTTACTTTCAGAAAGTGGTTTGTTGATATTTGATGAAGGTCTCTTTTTTTAAGATGGTTCCTTTTTAACTTTTAGGAAACCCTTTCAGTATTTAATTTGAATTGATAGATAAGTTTTATTAGCTGTAAACTGATCATTTGTTATGAATTATACTTAACCTTGAGAGCCTTGTTTAGTGTTCTCCTTAACATGTAATCTATTTTTTTAAGACTTAATTACAAACATAATTGTAGGAAAGTCATTTCTGTAAACATTTCAGGGAATTTGTCAAACTCTTTCCATTAAGGCTACGTGCAGAATCGATTTATGAATGAAAGAAAGATACCTGCCAAAAAATATGATCAAGGAATTTGAGAGCAGCTAATGTCTAATTGCTTGGATTATAAAACTTTCGACCGAGTTGTTTGGCATCTCTCTACAGTTATTAAAACGTTGCTAGTACGAGTAACGTTAGATGAGTATTGTTTAGAAATCAGACACTAGACTTTTAATTTAGTAAACATTCTGTTTATGATGAACCAAATATTTACAAACATTTGAGTGCATTAAAAAAAAGTATCACTTTATACTTTGAGCAGTTAATTCCATCTATTGCTCGATTAAAAGTTCATACATTGAAGATTGAAGTTTTTGTTCTTCTTGTGGAAGCTGTTGAAGGATAAAAGTAAGTTTCTTTATAAGGTCTTCTCATATAAGTGTTGTCACTGTTTATTTTTCCTCTTTGATTTCATTTTTGTAATTAATTTGAGCTAAGAGCTGTATATTGAGGTTGAAAATTTGATACTTTTGAATGAAATCAGCTTGGGGTCAAACCTCTGATTTTGCTCAAAGTCATGTTGAATGTGAGATAGAATTGAACAAATTATCCAAATTTTTGGAGTAATCTGAAAACAATTAGTATTTCAGTAGTTTTCTTCTTTTCGAAAATTTGTAATGTTTGAACTACTGAAAGTTGAGAGCAACATTTTGGGGCACCGCAGAGTGGGAAGCCATGTTGGTATGGGGTTCTGGGGCCTTACATAGGGCCCTGGTGGGGTCGAGGGGCGTAAATCCCCCCGAAAAAATCCTGTATTAACCCACCAAAATGTTTTGTGACCCCCTTGTGATTCGCTCCTAATAGTAAACAGACGTTTGTTCTAATGTGTGCTGCTAGTTACTGTAGTTATTAAAATATGATCCACTTATATTGTTTTGTTAGGCCAAGTCACCCATCTGAATTTAAGTGCATTGCTTGGTACAAATGGTACACTGTCCATTACAGTGTGCTGCTGTATGCCAGTATTTCACATGTTTCACTGAAAAGTGCTGCCAATGTTATCCACTTTGCATTGTTCGGAGCATATGGTATGTGGTTCTTCTACAGTGTGTTGCAATGATAATACAACATGGCTCGCCTTTGTCAGGGGTCTCAAGCAACAGGGGGCACATGTGCCAAATCTGTTCTCAAGTTGGGACATATTTCAAAGATTGGTCTAATGCCATGTAACAAGTCTTTTGCTGGAAGTCAAAGGTCATTTAAAGGTCAACAGTGAACAGAGGTCAAAACCTTCAAAAAGGGGACATAAAACCAATGGTCTTTTTCTCTTTGTTTTGCTTTTCATGTTTTCAAAGGGAAAGTTTAATAGTTTTAACTGTGAAACTAATACTATCACTAGATCATGGAACCACCTTCAATATTTAAGATTCAGCATTTGCAAAACCCATTTCTGTGATTATAGAAAATAAACATAGCAGAGAATAAAAGGGAAACATTTATGTCCAGGGAGGGAGGGAGGGGGGGGAGGGAGGGGGGGGGGAGAACCAAATATAATGAAATACGGTATCTTATATTGGGGCTATGGAATGGAACGATATCCCCTGCAATGTTAAGTGAGAGTGCCAAAACCATAAACCGTTTTAAGTTTTGATGAACCATATTATATGACTCTTTTTATTCCCTTTTTGTTGTTTATCTGCTTGTTTTTCTTGTTTATATGTTCTTACTTTATGTTTTTTCCTTTTTTAGTCAACTTTTAGAAGCTTTTAGCTTTCTTTTGTATATATACTGCTCGTTTACTGTCATGATACTTTAAACCGTTTTATGTTTTATACATTTTTGAGGGAGCCTCGGAGAAGATTAGTCCCCGCTAACCTAGTTGCCCTCTTCTCTGCAAAACTTCAAAATAGAAAAATTAAAACATTAAAAAAATAACAAAATTTGATGAATATTTGGTTGGATCAAGTCTTTAGCCCTACATGTGAAGAAACATTAACTCTGTGATATCTCAAAATAGAATAAGATTTTTCTTAGCTGTTCGGGACGTTGTTCATGGTTGTTACCTCTATCTCATAGATCAGTAATTGGCTTTGTGTCTCCTTTAAACCTTGTTAACCTTTGAAAATGTAGTACATTCAAATGCAGCTTTTGCAAAGTGAGTTTAATGTCTCTGTATATAGTGTGGCAGAGATGACGAAATTTCAAAAGGTTTAAAACTGTCAAGAATCTTAACTAGGTAAAGGTTTGTATAAATGCATGGAGCAATACTTGCATGCTATATCAATGTGTAACAGGTCAATGAAAACTGATAAACTGCATTCGGTATGAAATATTAACACCCACCACATAACTGTTAACAACTGATCAATCTGGCGCCCCAAAAGCTGCGTTCAAAATGCAACTTTTCGAATAATAACCACTTGCTAGAAATCTTGGCCTCCTAAGTTTTGGGCACTCTGGTTGCAACTACAGTATCATGTGTTATCATTTGCATTCTTCATACATAATACTCTAACCTCTGGTTGCACTTTAATTTTACATTTAAGTAAACCACAACTATTTCTCCCTTTGTACAATATCAACATACCTTTGTATACTTTTGCAGAGCACCTTATTTCAACTCTTTATCATCACACTTTTGTAGACCGTATCCAAATATTAGTAGAGCTACAAAAAATGAATTAATTATAGAAAAATGATTACAATGGATCTCTTTCTTCATTACATTTGGGTCATCAAAAATACCTGTGGTTTGTGGTAATTTACAGCTTAAATATAGGGAACGGAACTTCCTTCACCAGTTGAAAAGGACCGTGTGTGTTCACTTTATCCTTCTTCAAACAAACTTGGATTTATTCAGGATGCAATGCTGATACCCTTGAATAATCTTTTGTTGAAACTATTTTCCTTTCTAGCCAATGCATTTATTCAAATCTAAAAGTTCTGATAAGATGAATTCAAGTCTTACCTAGTTTTAATGGTTCAGATAATTGATCAAATCTAGTGCACACACAAAAAGTTGTTTCATTGGGAAAACTGGTGGATTTTGCCAGAAAATATAAACGGCAGGTTCAGTATTCTCTCAAAAGTTAGATATTTTATGCCTGCTTCTCCACGGAGAAGAAGGAGTGAGGATTCATGGTTTTCTAGACCACAATGTTTGATCTCGTAGCACGCTAGTGCTGATAGTCGAAATCGATTAATCGCCAAATAGTCGCTATTACACTTTGGAAGTTCGATTAATCGCGCTCAAAACCTAAGTTGCGATGACTCTACTACATGCTAGCACTACAAATCTGCTTTCGAAAAGTAGCCTAACCTATCAAAAACAACACAGTAGTTTGTCAGCAAATATCGCAAAAGTGCAGGTACTCACAATGCTACACCAGAACTGTGCTGTGTGAAAAATCGGCAAGCACCTGCTCCGGTTAGATTCATGCTTTTACTTGTCAGTAATAGGCTTGTTCTGCAGTGCAACATTCAGTCCTAGCAATGTTTGATCATTTCGCATAATCGCAAAGTATTTGGCATTTCTTCAAACATCTTTTCAATTACTTCATTACTGACCTGGTTCACCATGGAGAATGATTTTTTTTTGGCTGTATTTCTGCAATGTAAAATGACAGTAATGACGTCATAACTGTAACCCAGTAATCGCAGTAATTGAGAGAAGAGCTCTTGGATTAATCGACTATCAGCACTAGCCTGCAGCGGAGGGGGGGGGGGGGAGGGCATTGCGTTATGTATTCATCAGGCATCTTGAAAGACCTGCCTATACTTTCCACAAGAATGGTTGTTGAGAACCCCTTTGAAAAAGGGGGTCAGGTGAAATGAGTTTCCTTGGGTCCTTGTTCTGGAAAGTTTTAATAAATGTATGGTATAGTCTTGTGTAGGAGGATTTTTATGGTGGGTGGAAGTGCCTGACCTAGTCCATTTGTACCCATATCACAAGCCCCTTAACTGACCCCAGGCTCATGACTATAGCCCCTGACCACCCCCATCCCGCTTCCTTTTCCCTCCCGGCTGTCAGGCCTGGCCAAGTTGCTAATTGGTGCAAGGAGAGGTACACACTTTCCAGAACATTCCCCATATGCAAACAAATGTGTAAGCTTCCCAAACTAAGGATGAACTGACTTTACCAGTTGAATAAAATGTGACCAAGTTAATTTCAAGTTGTATAGTCTATGACAAGGTGATTTTTCTCTACACCTTTACACTGAAGATAACCCATTTATCAGTCCAGTGTGTCAACAAAAAAAGGGGGGGAGAGAGAAAGAGATCAAATCCATATAGATTGTGGTATAATATCCACTTCAAACTATAATGAAAGGTCATAGAGGTATTATGTAAACAAATGTGATTTAGGTGTCATCATATGAGATAATAGTGATGTGTGCAACAGAAATTCCAAGTTACCTGATCATTTGGATTGAATTTATGATTGTAAACTTTCAGATTATAACCTCCCAAAGAGAGATCTATGTGTGTGTGACCTACCTCTTGCTAATCTTAGCAATTACAAACCCTTTCCTTTTACTGGCTGTAATTTACTAGCTGTAATTTACAATCTATTTGGTAAATGGAGGTTGATGACTTCCTTGGCAACACCTTGGTGATCACCCAATGTGGGGGCACTCTTTCATGTATTGGTTGTATATAATTCGGTCATTGTTACTCATATGACCTCTTCCACTTGTCTATTCTTTAGTTTGTGTTACTATGACATAAGTTTTTGAAGAACAATACCTTTACAATAAACGGTGAGGTCTAGAGGTTTTGCTGGGTTCCTGGAGGACCCTGGGGTTAACTTGTTACTAAGGAAGTGCTTCTGTGAGCACTGTTTTATAGAGCCTAGATAAGTGATGCAATAAATTGGTAGATGATGAAAGCAGCCTCAGTGTTTTAGCCAGCTAAAATTTGGTGGCAATATTGATGACCTTAAAAGACAGATACCCCTGCAAACAGATTGTTCAGGTGTATGGTATGAAACCATCCACAGTGTCTGATTCAGTCCCAATACATGTCTGCATAGGTCAGGGCATTCACCTTAAAGGGATATTTCTGGTGACAAACAATGTGAAAAATTCATTACTTTCAATATCATATCTCTAACTTGAGATATGTTTGATTGAATGTAACCTATTTTGACTGGCTTAACCTTCTGTCATCTGGGCAAATTCTCTCAAAACTATTTACTTTGGATATTATAATCTTCTTGGATTAATCTTTGAAACGTGATACATTTGAGATGTTTGCATAGCTGTCAAAGTTCTTTGTACTAATAGAATTTCATCAAATGTATCTTTTTTTGTAGAAATATTCCTTTTTTAAAGACAAAGACATTTCCAGCAGAATTGCCCTGATGACATCATTCATTTGCTTTTGCTAGATGCATTCAACAAATATCACTAAATTTTAAAACTTCATAACTTCACGATACAAAATGCTATGAGGATGTGGTTTATCGCAGTAAGATTCAGAAAATTATCATCAATTTTGTTCAGCAATCAACTTCAGCCACCAGAAAATCCTTTTAAGATCTCATATGCGACGTTGTCATCACAGGAAAATAAAAATGTGCTTGTATGGATAAATACCAAGTTAGAAGTGGAATCAAAACACTGGCTTTATATGCTAAACACAAACTCAAACAAAGTTTTGTATCTTTTTAGCCAGTTACTCCTCTGGTTGAATTGTATAAAAGTGCACAATTTCTCAAGGAGACCTACTGCTGTTCGTATTACAAAAAAACAAAAAAAATACAAGAAAAAAAAAAAAAATAAAACAATAAATTAAAATATATTTTACCTCTAACTATACTAAAATGTCAAGTTATGGCCATAAATTGTACTAAGTATGCTACAGCCTCTCTGAACTTCCTTAATTGCTAACTAAGTAGAGAATATAAGTTAGTGTTCAATTTTTGTCTTGCATTTTTTTTTTTTTAAAGTCTCTGACTTTTGTGTCTTATCAAGTATGTTGTTGGTTCCTGCACAAAAACTTCCTTACATCTGCATTTATATAGCCGATATTTGCCTATATTTTATAGCATTTTCTTATGCAATCCTGGATAAGTTATTCCCTGTTAAGAACATATTAGTTGTCTAAAATAACACCCCATAATAGCATGGAAATAATTCCAAGGCTCAGAATCTGCAG
>JAIPMN010003070.1:0-11952 GCA_020650975.1 Apostichopus californicus | reverse complement strand
GACCTTTGAAGAACCAACCGTAGCCTTAAAGTTATTGACACCTGGTGGCTGCATACAATCAAGAGCAACAAGGTATCTATTAACTATAATTCTTTATTATTATTATTATTGTTATTATAATTATTATTATTATTGTTATTATTATTATTATTTTTTTTTATTATTATTATTATCATTATTATTATTATTATTATTATTATTATTAATATTACTAATATTATTGTTATTGTTGTTATTATTATTATTATTATTAATAAACCTGTCAAAGCATCCCAAACAATCCCATCACTTCCATCCCCAAATTTCATATTTTTAAAAAAACTTTTTGGTGTGTGTGACTTATGCTAAGGTAGAAAATCTCCAGGGTAACTCTTGTCAGAGAGGTCATATACAGGAGTCAGATTATAACCTTCAATACCTGGTCATGTGCTTCTCAGTTTTAAGTGCTTTTTACCATTTAAGGCTATTAGGAGTACTTATTGCATTTTGTGTGGTCTCCTATAACAAAATGTGTGAAAGTCTTTACTAGTTAGATAGCCTAGATGCATTTACTCTCCATGTCAGGCTGGTGGTGGTAACTGGTTAAAGCTTAAAGAGGCACCCTCAGCTTAATCTTTCCTTATGAATATTAACACACTGATTCTTTATCAAAAGCTGCATGTAACCTTCTGCA
Source organism: Apostichopus californicus (assembly GCA_020650975.1). Classification (NCBI taxonomy): domain Eukaryota; kingdom Metazoa; phylum Echinodermata; class Holothuroidea; order Aspidochirotida; family Stichopodidae; genus Apostichopus; species Apostichopus californicus. The sequence goes on along the minus strand of JAIPMN010003070.1, from coordinate 11,279 downwards.
AGAGATTGTGTCATAGAAGAGTACAATCACTTTAACACTGAATGCTGCGTTTGACATTACTTTGTCCTTTTTACCTACACTTTGCCTTTGCATACCATGAAGATATCAGAAAAATAAAGAAAGATTGAGGTTATATTTTTCTTCTGGTTGTTAATCATTTTCTTTGGCAATGAACACATAGGCTGCAATCGTTACCCAGGATTGCAATCGTAATGCGAATGGGTACCTTCGAAATCAAAACGAAGATTGCAATGGTATAATTTGATTAACACCAACAAGTAATAAGTCATATGTTTGACGCTGTTATGGTTAATGATGCGAATGATGACGAACATGTTTATCCTTTAAACATCTAAGTCGATAGCCGTACGATTACAGTCTACTCATTTTTTTCTCATAGTTGGTAGTCGTCAGAATGATTAGGTAGGACACTTGTTTGAAGGGATCATACTGCTTGGTACTCGGCTCTCTGTTGGACCTGATAAGATGCAGGTGTCCAAGACACAGATACCGCTTTACTGTCAGCTAGCTACAAAAACAGCTTGCCGCTGAGAAAATTGGACTTGTGAAAGAATATTGATTACCCTCATACTATGGAAAAATTATTTGCGGTCCCCCCTTTTTTTTCTTTTCTTTTTTCTGATGTTAACTTCTTCTCACAAACAGTTCACAGGGCTTGGAATGCCTAAAAGTTGGTTCCATTCCAAATCCTTTACCCTTGCCAGAATAAAAAAGAGAAAAACCCAGAATAAGACTTACAGATATGCCCGGTTCTCAACTGACAGAGCAAAGTATTTGATGTCAGGAACTTAAATCAGAAACTATTTTTGATATGACTTTCAACATTAAACTTAGTTCATGACATGCACTTCAAGATGCGGGTTATTCACATTGCTTGGGGTGGGGGGGGGTGGGGGTTGGGTTGAGGAGGAATGCATGTCAAGATGTAGATGGGTCTGGGGAAACAAATTTGTTGGTTACTGCATGAAGTGTGCCGAAAATTTTCAGGATTTCCAGTCTTTTAGTTAAAATGCTAATAAAGACTCATAGTTTGAAGTGTGTTGCCACCACAAGTGGCAACCGATGCACAAGTAAGGAGGGACAATGAACCGTGGGAAGGGAATCAAAATGACACTTTTCTTGGGCACTGCAAATACAACCCTGTTCCCACCCAACTTCTCTCCCCTCCTACCTCCCCTAGCCCCCCCCCCCACTCCTCACCCCCCACAATAACTCCAACAGAGCTCACACCATTGTTTGATACCAAGTTTATGTATTTAAAAAGTGAAACAATTTTTATAATTTAAAGGTTTGGCAATATATAAATAATTAAGTGCTGTTATCCATCTATTTTTTTTTAAAACAAACTTTTATTTGGAATTGATAAAAGATCAGATCTTGGGCAAAACTGTTTGCTAATCAGCTGTCTAGAGAGTAATTCTTTGGATGTTAATACACACATTTATCTCAATGTGTCCTGATCTATATAGGTTGGTTGAGAATTTGAGATTAACTTTGGATACTATTCACTACTATAATGGCAAAAAGATTCAGTTCATTAGCTTTTACTAGTCAAGTTTTATATTCGAAATAGTACTTTAGACAAAATCAAACTTTTTCCCCAATTTCATTTTTTTTTTCCAATTTAAATTCTTTGAGCATCAGCTTTAAATCCATGACTGAAGAATTCTTTACTACTGTAGTTTTGACCAGATTCCATTCACTAACTTTACATTGAGGTGTAAGACCTTCATAGGTTTGATCCAGGGATCAAACTAATGACAGTACTGTAAAGTGTTGCTATTCCACTGGTGGTTACAGAGCACCCTCTGTTAGGGCCTTCATAGGTTTGATCCAGGGATCAAACTAATGACAGTACTTAAAGTGTTCCTATTCCACTGGTGGTTACAGACCACCCTCTGTTAGGGCCTTCATAGGTTTGATCCAGGGTTCAAACTAATGACAGTACTTTAAAGTGTTGCTATTCCACTGGTGGTTACATACCACCCTCTGTTAGGGCCTTCATAGGTTTGATCCAGGGATCAAACTAATGACAGTACTTTAAAGTGTTCCTATTTCACTGGTGGTTACATACCACCCTCTGTTAGGGCCTTCATAGGTTTGATCCAGGGATCAAACTAATGACAGTACTTTAAAGTGTTGCTATTCCACTGGTGGTTACAGAGCACCCTCTGTTAGGGCCTTCATAGGTTTGATCCAGGATCAAACTAATGACAGTACTTTAAAGTGTTGCTATTCCACTGGTGGTTACAGAGCACCCTCTGTTAGGGCCTTCATAGGTTTGATCCAGGGATCAAACTAATGACAGTACCTAAAGTGTTGCTATTCCACTGGTGGTTACATACCACCCTCTGTTAGGGCCTTCATAGGTTTGATCCAGGGATCAAACTAATGACATTACTTAAAGTGTTGCTATTCCACTGGTGGTTACATACCACCCTCTGTTAGGGCCTTCATAGGTTTGATCCAGGGATCAAACTAATGACATTACTTTAAAGTGTTGCTATTCCACATGCCACCCTCTGTTATCTCTACAGTTCCTGGAGCTCTGTTACACTTAAGCAAATTTTAGAAGACCTTGCCAAGAACTTCTTTATAACAATCGTCTGGCCTTGCATATAAGAAATTAAAGTCGATTTTAGATAAGTCTTCTGAGCAACAAATAGGGTGAAAGACCCGTAGTGGCTAGTTCATTGACTTGTTCTAGAGTTGTAGCAATACCTCTTCTCTGCCAGCCCTACGCCCTCTAGCTCTCCCTGTTGCTTTATCTCTGATATATATATTCTCCTCTAATAATCAATTTACAACCTGTTCAATCAATTAGAACGGCAGTGATTCTATTTTACCAATCTCGTTATAATCACTAAATGGCTTATTGTATTTGGTACCTTGCCAGGAAGTACAGATAGATGACCTTTGACCTATATTCTTGGAAGATTTCATTTTGACTTAAGTGATATTACATAAACAATATTTACTACCTGCTTTGGGGGGGGGGGTGGTTTCCTCCACCAGTAGTAAATCTCCCACAGAGTTCAAGGTTCAACCATAGGCCATTCCCAGGCCATCAATAATATTTGGCGAGAAGCCCACTTGAACTTTTAACTGTCTTTTTATTCTACCCACAATCACACATGGTAATTTCTGTTTCCAATATCCAAGATCACATGATTGCAGTAGAAATCACAGACTGCTTTTGGTGTAAATATATCACCATGCTCATTGGAAGCAATTTCATTGAATATCATATATTTTGCAATGTTCTTGACAACTTTTGTCAATGGCTTGGGCAATTTGTCATTGACATACATCAACTTTCATACCAAATAAGAAATAAAGGAATATTTTCTGTGTCTCATTCGGATGTGAAGATGTAACCACATCCAGGACAGATCAATGATCATGTAATGGATAGCAGATCTGCATGAAAAAGACATGAATATATTAAAAGTTGCAGACATTTGGTGATGTGCTATCAGCATCAAATCGAGATTCGGACATGCGTTTTAATGAGACAACTTATATCAGCACTGAGTATTAAAGAAAATAATTATAATAAAAATAAAAATAATAGAAAAACTAATGAGGAGAAGATTGAGTAGAACAATATTCTGTTTTATGGCTTTACTTTGTATGTCATTCAGTCTCAAAGCAGAGAGATGAATGTACAACCATTCCTGCTTCCACATGCACTTATCTCTATTATATCCTGCTTAAATTTTCAGTCAGTATACACTTTAAAGTGTTAACTAGGTCCTGCAGTAGAAGAAAGAACCTGTATCCTGCTCCAATTGTATATAACCTTCTTTTGTAAATAACTAAAATATTTAGAAGGTGTCATAAAATATACTGTAATAATATACAGTAGCAGTCTGTACCAGTGGACTGTGCAAGGTCACTTTCATAACAATATAGAACGGTTTTACTCCAGCGCCTGTCCACACAACTGGAACCATTATTCCCCTCTTTTGATTTCGCTGTAAACCAGTTTAAAATGCTTCTTTTCAAACAAAGATAGCTATTATCAGACAAGTGCAGGTGATTGTTTCTCTCTTGACAATAGCATTGATTTTCTTTCCTGATAAAAGGAAGCTGAAATAGTCAACATCAGTTGATGTGGAGGGGGGTGCCAAAATAATTGACTCATCAGTAAACTGACAAAAACAAGTCTTTTGTTTACTTTAGAAGGAAGGATTCCGAGGAAACCCTGAAATGTCTTCTATCATCACACTCCATTGCAGTTTTTTTTGTTTTTTTAGTCATGGATGACTAATAATTTCCTTTATATTGGCTTTCCAGAAGAATAAGAATGATGCGAAGTGTTAAGTTCATATTGCCTATTTTAAGTGGTGTTAAAAAGCCTGGTAGTCACCTTTGCTAAATATAAACGACAGAAATTTCCTCCTCCTGTCCCCCAACAAAAATAAAAAAAGGTCGTTGGTTCAAGTTTTCATGCTTAGATTGGTAGAAACTACATGATTCAAGACCTTCAGTTCAGTGGTATATAAGTCTCTCTGTTACATTATTAAACACATGTGATCTCATATATATTCTGTTCTCACATTATCAGAGCCACATGGTAGCAGCATGTAACATGGACAGATTTTATGTTTTGGCTCTGAGTTAAAACTCACAGCTGCTGTCAGGGGCTGGGCCATAGGCACTGAAGGCGCCACCAGTTAGAGGAACTCAAGGCCCAGATTTATCCCTCGGAGGTGAAAAGTGCTCGTTTCATTCAAGGAATGAGCTTCTTGTTTCGGGGTCCCAGTGCTACCGGTCGGATCACGGAAGGCATTAATTTATGCCCCAGACTACCCCTGGTGGCTGGTGTTGACATTCATGTCTCACCAAAACGTGTGGATCTTGCGGTTTTAAACATCATGAATTTGTGGTCACCAACAGCGGTGGATAATTTATCACTGCTCTAAAAAGCAGTGTAGTGTAGGAGTTAAAATAACTTATTTTAACCTGTTACCATGGAAATGTATTTTATCATTTAGTTTTATGCCATGGTATGAGGAGAGGCTCACGGTGAATAAATGGTAGGGTACAGGTAATGGTGGAATAACCACTGTAATGCAAGATTCCATATCTTCCTGGCTCCTCCAGCAACTAGCTGAATGAAATTTGACAGTATTGTTGAGGGTATGGATGAGGAAGGGGAGGGGGAGAGGGTTGACGGTTGGGTGATCCAATAAACTATAGACTATACTTTCACAGTATTTTCCTATAAAACACTTTGATAGTGATATAGTGATATGATGAAAAGAAGTGGAGAATTAACTTTACCAGTTAACATATATTTTGGCATGGTAGGACATTTATAGATATAAATGGAACGTAGAGTGAACTGTAAAAACTAACATTGACAGTAATTAGGATTCAAAGTTGGAATGCCGATTGAAGCAGAGTTGGGTCAGGAACGAGCTATAAATTTCACATTTATCTTGGGATCAGTAAGTGAGCTTGAAATTACAGACTTGCAATCAGATAACAGGCTTTCAATTGGGCCTATAGAACTCATGGTGGAAGTAGGACAAATGCTCACAGTTTCACGTCAGGAGGTGAGTTATTAAATATTAGTCGCATCAGAATTGTTTATACTTGTTGTTAGTGTCATTTTGGACTGATAATGGGATCAACCCCTGACTTACAAAATGTCCCCTTTTTCATGGCTCTCCTTTTTTTCATAAATCAAAGCTATAAAACAATTTTTTACTATCCCAGGCAGGTCATCCTCTGTCCTCTGGAAGGGTGGATCAGATTTGAAGCTCCTCCGTCTGATCAGCTGATCAGGAATAGTCTTTTTGGGGTCAAAGGTCATTACTGTAGTGTAAATGCAATTAAGATCCAGAAATGGTTCTTCTGTTTTCATTCTTCCCATGCAAGTATGGCCTTCAGCCATATAGTTATTTTCCTCAGGAATTCATGTGATATTGTCACATGGTTTCCTCTGTAACTGACATCATGTTTAATCACTTTAAATCCTCTCACAACAATGGATAATCCTCCCCCTGATTTGACTTCCTCTTGTTTTGCAACTCTCGTCTTCCTTATAATCTCATTAACATATTTGGCTACAACAGTCATCATATCTCTGCCTGGTAATACTAGTAGCTAATTCCAACCTTTCTTCGACCTTTGTTGTTGAAACACACCAGTGGGTGTTAATCACCCCATCTATACTTGTTTACTCGAGCTATTAAAAGAAAAAGCCACAGGTTTAAGGTTTGAAGGTAGGCATTCCTCACATCTATCAGGCAGCACCTTAGATGTCCCAGCTGTGACCTTGTTATGTAAATGACAGAGAGAGAGAGCATTCCTTTACTGAATCACTCTTTTGAAGAGTAAACCTATAAAACCACTTCAATCTATGATTACAAACATTCAGGATATCAACAAATCTATCTTTGTAGTATGATGTAATCCTTAAACTATCCCCTTTGTCTTTTAATGATCACAGGTAACAAGAAGACATTCTTTCATTGAAGCATCTTATAAACAATTATCACCAGGAGTCCCCCCCCTTGAAAAGATCATTGACCTGATCCTTTGTTATTGATATGAGATAACTTCCTGGTCATAACTTCATGGTTGGGGGTAACAAGAGGTGGGAGTTGCCACAATGGTTATCCGCCCCATTGACCACAACACATGAGGTAGGTCTTCCTTAATTGACTGTGGTTTTTATTTAGATTCACATCAAAACCTGACTTTTGAGTAACAGTGTCAAGGTGACAGGTATTAGTATTATATAGAATGATGAACAGGTCTGAGCCAGGATCATAAGGAAGTTGAGTGTAATGTCAATGACCATGTAGTAAAGGCATATTGAACAATGGGAATACCAGGGCTTAGTTGGTGGCAGGTGGTGGAGGAGAGGGGAGGGTAGGGGGTAGGACGGAAGGAAAGAGTTGGTCTAGTTCTTCTTGCCAACCATGACACCTGTTGCCTTACAGAATCAACAATCTCCAGAAAGTCTTGTTTATTTTCAGTTTGGTTTTCCTGCCGGTGACAGTATTTATTGTTTCGTTTCTTCTTATGATCCTCGGGGGATAATGTGGATCTCTGTATCTCTGTATAAGCCCTTTTTGCAAAACAAATATTTTCAAAAGGGGAAGGGACATCCCCTCCCCTTACACCCCTCCCTCAGGACCGTGATCCACCTCTATGTGCCTGAAAATGGGGACAGGAATTTGACTTTGCCCCCCCCCCGACACACCAAAGGCTGGCTATGCCCCCGCTCGGTGGATAATGTGGATCTCTGTATCATGTTTGATCAAAGTATGAGAGGAACCTTAAAGGTGTGGCGGACCATTTGTTGGGCAAAATGTTACTGTTCTTAGCACTTTATCAACCCATCATGGAAGAACCCTGTCAGGTTAATATATCCATGGTCAACCATCTAAGCTATCTATAGTCACAGTTCATCCACTGAGCTTGGACTCCATGCAGAGTTGTGTATCATGGAAGGAAATGTCCTAATGTACATTCCAAACATAATTTAACTAGCATAGCTAGACCATTGGGCAACAGATTGGAAGATTCTACTTCTCTTGAACCCTCTCTGTTTATTATTAGGCACCATTTAAATGCATTTATTAGAGGTCAGCCAAAGTACCATCTTGTGACACTTTTGGATGGTGACCAGTAGAATATGACCGGTGAGTGCGACAAGGTCTTACGAACGGTCATCTTCCAGAGTTCAGTTTGATCCGTGTTTGATCCGTGAATCTAAATAACAAATCTATCATGTGTTAAGAAACCACTTTGTTGCTCGCAATTAGTGAGTTAATTACTATAACCATTTCATTCTGTACAGAAAACTTTGTGTGTCACAAAAATTATTATAGGCTATTGTTTTATTGTTTATACCATCTGAATCGTTTACACACAGAGGAAAACAGAAACTTTACAACAACAACAAAAGAAGGTGCATTTAGATGAAGTTGTAACTACCGAAGATGATTGGCAGCTAGGCCAACATTCCAAATGTATCAAGAGTTGTTGTACGTTGCAAGAGGTAATCAATGCAATATAATAGTCTAAAAGTATGGCTTTTGAAGAGCATGTGCCCAGATAACAGACCACCCCCTACTGTGATCCACTTCCTGAAGTAAACTTGAAGGTTTAGCCAGTCAACATAGGTAACATTCAATGAAACATATCTCTAGGGACAGCAGTCTGTATAAAGAGGGGGTTTTCAGTTAACATAACTTGTGGAGCACATATATCTCTCTTCGATATAAGTCTAACATTTATCTGCCACTGAAATGTCCCTTTAATGGTGTAGTGTATAGTTCACCAATAATATTGTGTAGCTAATACCACACAGAATTTTCAATTTCATATAGGTTCTAGTAACATGTATTGTAATATTCAGAAATACTTTTAAAATATTGGGAATCTTCAAACTGCCTAGTACCTGCCAGGGGCGTCGTGCGAAAATAAATTTTGGGGGGGCCCGTGAGCAGGTGATGACTATCTAAGCGGAGCGCCACCACAGGTTGGCGCGCAGCGTACAAGAAAATTTCGTCTGGCAGACCCCCCAGATTGCAGGAAACGGCACTTCCCGTGCCTTATGGCAGTAAGCAACACCCCTAAAATTGATAAAAATTTCCGGCAATTTTTTATTTTGGGAAATATTCTCGAAGGAAGTGATCGCCATTTACTCTTCAGTTTACCAATGCCTCGTCTCCCAGAAGCGCCCAAAATTTAAGAAATTGAAACATTTTTGTGTTGGCTGATCCATGATCGCCGCCCATGCCCGTGAGAAGTGGTGACTGGGTGAAGAAAAAGCTATGCCGTTTGAAAACATGGGCAGAAAAAGCGAAAGTAGCGAAACCTAAGGTAAAACGTGCAATAACGAAGTGATTATATTCCAGGTTAATTGTGACTGTATTTGAAATGATAATTATGATTCATTTTATTCGAAACTACCTATCAGATCATGAGGAAAATTTATCCTGGTGTACCTTTTAGCGAACTGATTGCATTACTAAAGAAGAAGTTCACATGGAGTCCCATAATCTCTGTTCACTACATTTATCTTAACTTTCCGAACTTTGTTACAGGCTTAGAAAACAATTAAAAAATTTGCCATTTTTTCATGGAAAATTGACTGACTTTGGCAAAGGTAACGAGTTGCACTTACTCTGGGACTTCGTATATATAATATTGTTCAACGATGGCAGCGTTGATGGCACATTTGGTTCATTAGTTATCAACCAGTAATTATTTAACTGTTTCGATTGACTGAATATCAACAATTAATAACCATTGACCAAGCAGTCAACAGAAGCCCCATTTCTCGTAGGCCCTACAAGAAATTCAGTTGCTGACACTGTTCGAAAACACTTTTTTTTTAAATTATGACAAAATTTTATGACACCTTTGACAAAATTTGGGGGGGGGGACCTGTGCCCCCCGGGCCCCAATGGGCACGACGCCACTGCTTCAGGTCCACTTACTACAGACATTTCTATACACATGGCTTATGGTGGATATTCAGTTTGCTAAAAGCTGTTCTTCTCTTTATATATTAGTAATCTGTTCCAGTAGTTCCAAAGTATGAGATGGCACTATCCAAACATGTTTCATTTTCACCGTTTTTGTCGTTGTTTAATCTGAAGTTAGCTGCCGAGCTAAAAACAACTCATTTGGAGTCTTTCATTGGAACACCAGTGGATGGTCTATAATGAAGTCATGATTATTTTAAGATTACCCCTTCCATTCACATTTGCTGTGTAGAGTGATTGACACTAAAAAGCGAGATTATCACAGAGAAAATTCCTATGTAGACAATGTGAGTAAATTCAACGAGAGCTTTGCCACTGAAAACTCCTGTAATTCCTTTTGTTACAAGTCTCATTATGGTGCCGAATACTTGACCTTCTTTTTGGAAACTGTTTGGCTGTATGATATCTGTTGATGGAATTGAACCACCTGCTGAATGAATTCTAGCTGCATCACCAGAACAGATTATATAATGGCCTAACAAGTTCCAAAAAGAAAGAAATCAATTTGGTCTATGTTTCTAGCACCTGGAATTTTAAAACTGAAGTCCAATTTTGGAGTTGAATGTCAAAAAAACAAGTCGTCCCTCAATACAATTGCCACACATACTGTTGGGAATGAAACTTTGGAGAACCAATAGCAGAGGGATGAATGTATGAATATGATGAATCAGTCATGGATGTGGAGTAAATTTCCACTATATGGAAAATACATTGCATCCCACACATTTTGAGATTTCATCAGGGGAAGAATAATCTTGTGCAACCTGTAAAAATGTTTTTTTGCAGACAATGTTATTCATGGCCAATCACAAATTTGCAATGAATATTATAACATGTAGGCCTATCGAAGTTCAATGAGTTTACACATTTGGAGACCATCGTATTTCAACTTCTCAAACAGACCATTGTCTGTCTTCTAATCTACTATATTTCTGAAATATCATGGGGAAATAGGAATAATTAATATCCTCATGTTTGAACAAACAGGACTGGAGAAGAAACATTACATAGCTGTTGTGATTGCTGAATATAATTTTACTTATATACCACCTTGATAAAACATGCATGATTTGAGTTCAAGATAATGTAATCACGATGAATAAATGAGTTAGAAAAATCAATAACAATCTGATTCATCTTTCGTGGTTAAGTACGGAACACCACAATAGCCTAGACCTACCTGCCTGGAAGATCCACACGAATCTTCAACACGTCCCGCATCATGAGTTTCGTTTTCAGATAATTAGGTCCACGTGCCTTACGAGCTGTAAACGTTAACATTAAGTGTTAAAGGGTGTGAAGACTCGCACAAAAAGAAACGTCTAATGCCGGTAATCTGACCTAGTTTCGAATGAGGTGTAACAGAAGTGTTACACACCACCATCGATCCCAGAAACTACGCACACAGCTTGCTACCTTCGGTAATTAGACACTAGTGTACAATCAGTACATACATCTGCGGTCAATACCCACAGCACAGTATACAAACGATACAGCGATGGACATCTCAGGTCCAGCTAAAGATAACAAGGTATCACGATTCATTACTGTCTGCATTTTGTAGCGACAAGCAGAAAACTTCACTTGCAGCAACGGAAAGTTAACTTTTTCAGAGCGCGGTACGCGGTTTGGGGCATGGGCGTCAATCCAGGGGGGGACGGGGGGACACGTCCCCCCCACGTTTCGATGGGTGGGGGACACAATATCAAATGTCCCCCCCACACATTTGGAAAAAGAGTA